>APFE030936786.1:425157-443284 GCA_000404065.3 Pinus taeda | reverse complement strand
GATTCACCAAAAACATTACAAAAGAAATTACTCTGTCTCCTATGAAATTTTACACCACTGTGTAAATATTTCATTTACATTCACTGCTGTGTGAAAACAAAAACTTATAGGGATTTACACATTTACCTTTTCACTGCTGTGTGAAACAATTCATGGTTTTGAAACCAAACTATCCCTGGTTTTCTTCATTCACTTCTTCTTCTCCTCCGGCACTGCTGTGCATTATTTTTACATCACATTACAAACAAAACTTTACTCTGCTGCTGCAATCTCAATTTTCATTTTTAATCCCAAAGAAAAGAACATTTACATATCTGTCCATTCCCCTGCCATACAATATTTTAATCTCTGTGATTTTCCCTTTGCTACTGCAAATCCATATTTCTATTCTCCCCGTGTGCGATTTACTTCACACTACAATCTCTGTGTTTTTTCTTGACTGCTGCGAGTCCACACAATTTCTCACCGTGTGCAATGCAAAAATTCACATCACATTCCCCTCTCCTCTTTTGCACTGCAGGGGTCGCTCTTTTTTTAATGCAATTACATAACACGCATATATTTTTTTTAATACAATTCCCATGCCCTTTTTTACATAACAAAAAGGGTCAACGCTTGTTTTTTTTTAAAACATATATTAAAAAACTTACCGTATATATCGCCCATACTCCTATTAACTTGCCGCAGGAAATATTAAAGTTTTTTACCAAAAACATATGACATAAATTAAACATAAGGTATGGGCGGCAACGTATGGTCCACACCTCATTAAATTTTAACAGGCCCCGTACGCGTACCATGAAGACTTTAACCGGCGGACAGCTTCCAGGAGATCGAGCGGCGGAGAGAGAAGCCTCATGATCAGACGGATATCAGACAGGTTGAGTTGACAGCAGGTTACCTTTCGATGGAGGCCTGAGGCTTACGTCATGCGTGCATCACTGTTGGACAGTTGTCAGCGCCAGATTGCATCGGAGCTCGTTGCACGGAAACTGCTTTACGCTGAAGGGTGGTGCGATATGATACTGGCGGTTTCAAGGTTGCTGCAGTGGTTTTGGAGCTGCGTTGACTGCTGACCGCGCGCCATTACTGCTGGCCTCCCGCGCGCACAGGGGAAATTACCATTTCCAACATACTGTAGTTGAGAAGTTTGAAGAGATGTGTGGGTTTCAATGCCTCGCACGCTTTTTGGTTACACACGGCTCCTCTTCGTGATATCAGCGTTAGCAGAATTCCATTGATGCCACAATGAATTCCGTTGAAAAGAACAAAAACTTGAATAGTGCCATAAGACTCCTTGAGAGCATCATTTCATGTGGGTGTATTCACAAGAAAAGAGCAGAGATAACGAAGTGAAGCAGTTGTGAAAAGCCTCCTACTGCAAAAAGGAAGGCTGCTGCGAAGTCATTGAAGGGAAGAGTTGTATTCGAATTTGGGAGAATAACAAAGTCAAACCAGAGCGTTATTCATGATAATGTTACTGACGTTGAACAATTATAAGAGAGGTCATGTTAGTGCACGTATCTTACACGCTTCTTCCGCGCACGCGGCTTCTAACAAAACCACTTGTGTTAATGTGATTTACGAAAAAGATTCAAGAAGTTTCAAAAGGAGATTTAAAAGAAAAGGCTCACATTTTGCCTTCGAAGAAATGGCTTCTTCCAATGTTTTTCCACATACTCAGATTTTTTTGAAAAAATTATGAGTTTTGGTTTTTGATAATGAAGACGTTTTTGGAAGCTCAAGAGTGTTGGGATACACTTCAGATTACATATATAGAGCCGATTGAAGAAGCAAGGGCACCCATGACTAATAATCAGAGGAGTGCGGCTACTAAACTTCAGAATGAAACAACACAGAGCCAAATGTTGGATACAAAATTCAGTCGATGACTCTATTTTCGACAAGATAACAAGCGCATCCACATCACATGAAGCTTGGGAAATCTTGAAAGCAGCATATCAAGATAATGATACAGTGAAGTCTGTGAAATTACAGACATTGAGATCAAAGTTTGAAACCCTAAAAATGACTGACACATAAAATGTGGATCATTTCATGACTAGAGTCATGGGAATACTCAATCAAATCAAACTCATCAGTGAAACCATTTCAGATTAGAAAATTGTTCAAAAGGACCTTCAAATTTTGCCCATGAAATATGACATGATTGTAACACCCATTTTGGAATCCAATTATTTTACAACCTTTCTAGTAGAATGGTTGACTCAATCACTTATGGCACATGAAACAAGATTAAACTTGGCAGAAGATTCCATGGAACAAGCTTTCAAAGCACAACTTTCTTTTGGTAGAGGTAGAGGCAGAGGATATAGAGGTGGCAACAAGCAAGGTAGAGGTCGAAGTAGAGGCAGATCAGAACATCATCATGTAGTAGAGCAGTGGAGACCTCCACAAAACCAAACTCAAAGAAGGAGACCATGGAGAAAATCCAATGTCCAATGTTATTACTGCAAGAAATTTGGGCATTATGAAAATGAATGCAAAAACAAACACTCAGATTAGCATAGATGAAATGTCAATCTCTCCAATAATGAAGGAGAATCGTCTGAAACAATGTTTCGTTCATGCAATATTTCTAAAGACACTCACAACAAGGATCTTTGGTTGTTGGATAGTGGCTACAACAATCATATGACAGGTAACAAAAATATGCTTTCTTATCTTGATGCTTCCATAAAATCAGAAATTACTCTTGGATATTGTTCTTGCATTAAAGCTGAAGGAAAAGGTATTGTTCTTATTCTTACTAAACAAAACTGACAAAAATACATTCCTCATATTTATTATGTTCCAAATCTGAAGCTTAACCTCATTAGTGTAGGACAACTAATGGAACATGGTTATGATGTAATATTTCAAGGTAACACATGTTATATCTATGACAAACCTCCCAGTAGAAGACTGATAGTAGAGGTTTAAAAAACCAAGAATAAGATGTTTTTCGATGACTCTTAGAAGTCGAAATCTCTCACAGTATTTTGTCCACAATGTATCAAGAATAGATAAGCCTTAGCTATGGCATTCTAGATATGGCCACATATCATTCAAGAGTCCAAGTCAGCTTCAGAAACTGTCAAATTATCATCATTGGTCTCCCTACTATGAATGAAAATGACTATAATTGTGAAATTTGTGTTATGTCCAACCATAAAAGAGACAACTTTCCCAAATCTTCCTCTAGAGCAAAAGAACCTTTAGAGCTTGTCCATACAGATATATGTGGCCCAATGTAGACACAGTGTATTGGTGGTAGTCTTTATTTTATGACATTCATTGATGATTATAGCAGGAAGACATGAGTGTATTTTCTCAAAAACAAATCAAATACATTCTCAAGGTTCAAAGAATTCAAAACAGAAGCAAAAAAGTAGAGTGGAAAGCCTTTGAAAGTACTTAGATCTGATAGAGGGGGAGATTACGACTCCAATGACTTCAAAGTTGTTTATCAACAAAATGGAATCATAATGCAGAACCCAACAAGATATACTCCACAGAATAATGGAGTAGGAGATCAATAATGAACATGGCCAGATGTATGCTTCATGAGAAGAAGTTGTCAAACAATTATTCAGCTAAAGATATTTCAACAGCATGTGTATGTTTTCAATAGATCTCCAACAACCACTCCCTAAGATACATTACCTCAAGAAGCATAGGATGGTAAAAAGGTAATTGTATCTCACTTTAGAATTTTTGGATTAGTAGCATTTGAACATGTTCCTCAGAAGCTAAGAAAGATGATTGATGATAGTAGTGAAAGATGTATTTTTGTAAGTTATAGTGAGCAGTCAAAAGCCTACAAACTTTATAGTCCAGTTACAAAGAAGTTTGTTTTAAGTAGAGATGTAAAATTGTTTGAAAATAAATCTTGGTCTCATCAAGTTGATGAAGCTTCAAATCAGTGGTTTTATCCACCACAGCCACCAAGATTGCAGGTGGAAGAAGAGCCATACCATTTTGAAAATGGTACAACTTCAAGTAGTGAATCCACCAGTGATTCAACATCTTCAAAAGACAATCAAAAAACAAAAACGTCAGAGAAATATATGAGTAGGAGCAAGAGTTTGACCAGTAGAATATGTTTGCATTTCTTTCATCTCAACCAACTCAGTTTGAAGAAGCAATTATAGAAGAGCATTGGTTAGATGCAATGCACCAAAAAATTGCTACCATAGAGAAGAATCAGACTTGGGAATTAGTTGATCTCCCAAGAGACAAAACTAGAATTGGTGTAAAATGGGTATATAAGACCAAGATGAACGAAAAAGGAGAGATTGAGAAACATAAGGAAATGTTGATTGCCAAATGATTATCACAATAGTTTGGTGTTGACTATGGTGAAACCTTTTCTCCAGTAGCAAGTTTAGACACTGTCAGAACCATTTTGTCCACAACAGATCAACACAAATGGAAATTCTATCAACTTGATGTAAAATCTTCTTTCCTAAATGGTATATTGCAGGAAAACGTTTATGTAGAGCAACCTCCTAGTTTTGAAGTTCTAGGACAAGACCATAAGGTATACAGATTGAATAAAGCCTTGTATGGTTTGAAACAAGCTCCAAGAGCTTGGTACAGTCACATTGACACCTATCTCATCAAAAGTGGTTTTTGCAGAAGCAATCATGAGTCAACTTTGTATACCAAAATGCATGGAGGTAAAATTCTTATTGTATGCCTTTATGTAGATGATCTTCTTGATACAAGAAATATGTTATGAGAAGATTTAAAAGTAGTGATGCAAACAGAGTTTTATATGATAGATCTAGGAGTCATGAAATACTTCTTAGACATTGAAATTCACCAATCTCTTAATGGAATTTTTGTCGATCAACAAAAATATGTCATTCATATCATTAAAAAGTTCAGAATGACTAGTTGCAAACCTGTAGATGCACCAATTGCTCAAGGCACAAAACTAAGAAAAGAAGATGTAGCACCACTAGTTGATTCCACACTATATAAAAACCTAGTTGATAGCTTGTTATATCTCACTTCAACTAGACCTAATATTATGTTTGCAGCAAGTTTTGTCTCTAGGTTTATGCAGTCACCTAATATTTCTCATTGGAAGGTTGTAAAAAGGATCTTAAGGTATATTGCAGGGATAATAGAATGTGGTTTGTTCTATACACATTCTGAAAATTGTTCACTTTCACATTATAAAGACAACGATTATGTAGGGAGTTTAGATGATCACAGTTGCGCCTCAAGGTATGTTTTTCATCTTGAAACCAATTTGATTTCATGGGCATCCAAGAAACATTCAGTTGTTTCAATATCTTTTGCAGATGTAGAATATGTAGCAGCAAATTCAACATCTTGTCAAGTTGTGTGGTTGAGAAGATTATTGAAAGATATTTAAAATATTCAGAAGGAGCCAACTCCATTCTACTATGATAAAAGTTCAACAACTTCTTTATCAAAAAATCCATGTTTTCTACAAAAAGAGAAAGCACATTAGCACACGTTTTTACTTCATCCGTGAGCTTGACAGCGATGGGGACATAGTACTTGATTTTTGTGGTTCCAAAGATCAAGTAGCAGATATTTTCACAAAGCCATTGGGTAAGAATGTATTCAAATTTCAAAGAGAACAGTTAGGCATTGTAAGTTTCACTACATGTAGCAGTTGAGATTAGGAGGGGATGTTGAAATATTAATCTCACTATCAGTTAGTTGTTGGTTAGTTGTCATCACATTTGATTCTGTTGTCTTCTAGGTGTCATAGACAGTTCAGTTTTACTTGAGTTCTACTCCATAGGTGTCAAGTTTTACTTTAGTCATTTATTATTGATGTTTACAATATAATCTATTCAGTGATTTTGAATATTGAGAAGAGAAATCTCTACCCCACTTCTCGGTTTCAATCTTTGTCAACCACAATATAGAGATTCAAAAGAATCTAGGCATTCAAGCCTGACAAGATGTAAGGTCTAGGCATGCAAACCCACTAGAAGAAAAAAAAACAAATAAAAATACATTTCAAGGGATGCAGACCCTCAAAAATCCCAAATAGGGAGGGGAAAAAACCACTAGATAATTGACACGGGAGTCTGAAAAAAATAATAGAAAAAATGGGCTAGAGACCCACACTGAAAGGCAAATAAAATGGTGTCTTGAAACCCAGTATGAGACCACAACAAAATCCTTACATTCAAAACACTGATGACAACCCCTGGAAGAAAAGAAAACTATGACAAGATGAGTCAGGAGTGCAACATGTTGATGAGGGCTAGAGCAGAAACCAAGCCAGAAACACCGAGGGACAGTGGAGGAGCGTGAATAGAAGGAGACCTCCAAAAACCCGAAATTGTCGCAATTCAGAGGATGAAATCCAAAACAATTGATGAGAAAAAGCACGAAATAGAGCATTAAGCAAGAAAACCACCCAAAATTCCCACCCCGTCAACTTTTCCACAGCGGTAGGTGACAACACAGCTAAGAAAACAATAGGCCTCAACATCAAAAGACTCACTTGGGGACATGAAAGAAACCACGAGCTAGGAAAACATTTACATGTAGAGAAAAGTCTGTGATGGCCAAAGACAGGCAATAAAGGAGGCATGAACCAAGGTCAAAGGAGCTAGGGTTTAGTCGCCCCAACCTCTGTCCCTCTATTTCTCTTTTTTATTAAATAATATAATTTATATATCTTAGGAAAATCTATTTCATCTTATCATATTAAGATTTTATTTAATCTATTTTTTATAGATAATATTAATTATTCATTTCATAAACTTATTTATTTACATTTACATTATGTTATTTTCTATTTGATAATTTCATAATTGTGTTATGTAAATTTTAACTAGATTTTAGAAATGCAAAGCAATAAATATTTAAAATTCTACTAGTGAATGCAAAGGCCATGCATTTTTATTTACTACTATAAAATAAATATTTCAATTAAAAACAAATTCATTGAGAGGATGTCATTGGATATAATAAAAATTACATATTAAGAATGCTCAATACTCATTATATTTATCTATATAAGCGAATACATTGGTTTAGCAGGTAGACGTTGTTCTTCTTCTTAATTGGGGAAACTCAAAATGGGCAATCCTTTTAACAAGCTACCTCATCTTTTAGGATAGCAATGCATAGCAAAATTACATTGATTCATACTTGTCCAATTATCGATTTGCTGTAGCCATGCAGGGTAGGATTAAGTACCTTTCCCATCATCATTTTAATATACATGTTATCTCAGACATATTGGTTTTTTGTAAAAATAAAGCCAGTGCTCTATATTCTCCTGCATTCTCTATTAGTTTTAATACTACACGAACTTTCTTTCAATTCAACCTTCCTCTTGTACAATATTAGTCAAATCCCTTACTTCCGTGGGAAATGTGCACCCAAGTAACCACAGTCTCTACAATGATCTACTCTCTTGCAATATTAACCTCCCTTGAATTCGAACTTCCTCGTTTACAATATAAATCGAATCATAGTCTCTGCAATGATCTACGTTCTTGCAATAATCTTCCTTGAATTCGAACATTCTCCTTTACAATATAAATCAAATTCCTTAGTGAGTTGAATATTTTAGCCCATCAAATAGCTGTAGAATTTTTTGCAATGATATACGCATTGGTTTGACTATAGTCAGTACCCCCACCATACCTAGTGCTACCATTGCATCCCCTCCAAGTAGAGGCTGCAAAAGTGGAGCAGGCATAAGAGGATGTTAATTAGTGAATAACAAAATTTTTAGTTTAAATTATTTTCGACCTACAATAGGGGTTTTTTAGTTATTGTTATATGAAAATAAATTGATTATAGTTATATTTAATTTTTATAGATTACATTTTTATAATGGAATTTAATGAAAATTTTGTGATAGAATTTGATATTTTTCATTTCATTTTATTTTTTAATTTAATAGATACCATAGGACTTTGTGATAGGTATAATTTCATTTTCTTGATAAAGAATTTCATTATAAAAAAAATAGTATTATGTATATTAGTTTTATTGAGTCGAGAGGCTTATTTTACAGTATATGTAACTCTGTAATTTTGGCATCCTTCATCAAATTTAAAAAAAATCTAAAAAATAAAAATAAATAACTATACAAAATATTTAAATAACTTCTAGTAATAAAAAAAAATTGCAAGTGAAGAAGTTACATCCTCTCCGCTTATATTAGATCAAGATTTAAAAAGGATCCATGCTGATTTAAAACAATTTAAATGTTGAAGATATGAGTATATCAAGATAGACTTTTAATTCAATTGAATTTTAAAAGATTAATAGAAATTGAATAATTGATAAATATCAACTAATATTAATAAATAATAAACATCAAAAAATTTATATTATTATTCTCAATATTTCTAAAATTTAAAAAATCTATGTAAAAAAAATATTATCTTATTTCTTTTATTCTTATAATTATAAACATTAAAAAAAAAAAAAATTATATATCATTATTATTCTTATACCTCTACAATTAAAAAAATCATAAAAAATAACTAACGTATATGATGCAGGAGGGTAGATTCTCAATTTTTACTGCAACAATCGAGGGACAGGTAAAGAACTTTGCTAGAAGAGCTGATTCCTCTAGTTATGGGTTTGTTAGGATAGAATTAAAATTTTATTGCCATGTAGGTTAAAAAAATTAGGAAATAGTTATGGTTGGTTTATGTGTTTTACTAAAATAAATGTTTAAGGTCCTATTTCTTAGGAACTGAACGAATTGTTGTTTTTATGTAATTGTTTAATGAATTTTATAAATAAAGGAAGACAGAGGGGAAGCAGGCTCCACCTCTACATTTCATTTTCCTTTCTATCTATTGTTGCTATTAGTATATAGAAGGGCAAACATAAATTTGTATGGTTTTAGTTGTTATATGACAGGGTGACTGTGTGACAATATTGAATCTAACAGGATTCAACTGCGGCGCAAATTGGAGTTCGTACCTCATCGACACACCTATTCTGCAGTGATATTTCACAGGGCCGAGGTCAGTTCTACCCACTGACCGTTGACATTTATTGACTATCAGCCTATTCACAATGTCACAGCAATCATTACAAGTAGCTTGGCGCGAAGAGAATGTTGTATTCGGGGTTGACGAACTGTTGTTATTGTTAGCTCGGCTCAGGGAGAACATGTATTCGACGTTGGTGTAGCTGTTGGTTTTGGTAACTCGGCGGATAGAACAGTTTGCTGACGGCGCAGTCCTGCATGGAGGGAGATTGAATTATGATGATCTATCCACTGAAATCCAAATCCGGGCGCTCATGGCCGGCATCAATATAACTTTAGTTTAAATTGTTATTTTTAGTAATTATAAAAATATAATATATAAGTGAAATATATATATATATATATTTTTAAAATGATGTAATAATAAAAACACAGTAGCTTATAACACTATCCTAATCTTTTTGGTTCAATTAAATAAAAGTTTTAAATTAATTTTATTTTTTAATTTTTATTATTATTAAAATAATTTCATAATTATTTTGTGGACATTAAATATGTATTATTTTTATAATTAATTATTAATAATTAAAAAAAAACTTATTTAAAATAGAGACAATTATTGGTATGATCATTTTAAATCCAACTTAATTCAAATATACTATAAACACTTAAAAAAATCAAATATTTTGAAATGTAAACCTCTTTTAAATATAAAAAAAATTAATCTCAATTAAAAATTAAAATAAAGTGTAACTTCTCCCATAAAATAAATGTTCATTCTAATTTACATTACTCTACATTTGGCGGAGTTTACAACATATATGTTACTGAAATATAAAACATTACATGTACATCCAATGTATAAATGACTGGCCCCCTAATATTCTAGTGAAGCTAGGATTGAATTCCTTGGGCATTGATATAATTTGTTAAACAACACCTTTGTTTTAATTTCGTTGCTTCTGGTCCCGCTAAACATTTGAGTTGCACATCATTGGAGGTTTTTAACTGGTTAAGGTATTACCATGTGAACCATCTTTTAATATATTCGTAAATACTGTATTGTTTGTTATTCTCGAGCTCCTAAGCATGACAATAACATTTATTTATCATATCCCTACCTGTTTTTGAGATGTGTGTGTTTATCTTTTCACTGCGAATCTAACAGTAATTGGATTATTAATCTGTGATTACAGTGTCTTCGTACGTCTTGGTACATATGTAATTATTGATCATGCTCTTATGACTCTTGGGGATCGGATGGCTAACACTCTTCCACGGGGGTAGATACCAGTCTTACGATCCCCCCGAACACTCTAGATTCGTCGGCTGTCAATCGCTATGGTCTGGCGAATTAATTTTACCTTGGGAAAAGAGAGATCATCCTATCGTCCCCATTCTTAGGGTTTAGATCGATGGAGTAGGTAAGGTCCTTCGGTTATGGGTGTAAGGAACTCCCACCCACAGCGCCATTCCTCTCCCAGTTGCACCATTCACTCTTGGTGACATGACCTCTGCAACTTATTGTTGATAACTTGCAAATATTGCTTTTCCTTAGTTAGGTGGCTTCCTCTCCTAGAGGACATTTGACATTCGAACCATTTTCCGCGGAATTTCTTTCACACTGCCAGGTATATTTTCTTGTATTTTCCATAGACAGAATTTTAATTAAGTTCACGTTCCTTCTCCCTTATTAATTTTTATGTTGTGCAAGGTGCAGGGTTAGCAACATTGGAAAGGTCGCTTCCATATTGCACAGGTTAAATGTCGGGAAAAATCCCCACTGCACCCTTGATGGTGTATTTGGTACCTTGCGGTTCGACTTACCAGGTTTGAATTAAGTTCAAGTGATTTGTATTGCAGTTGTCCTCCAAAACAGAGATTACGGGAAGGGAACTGACCTGGACCTGAATTCTTCAATTATTTACGAGTCGTATTGGAATTTCTCCACAGGTTGGGCCTCATTTAGTGAGCATAACTTTATCTTGGCTTCAAAAAAAACTCCAGATTCTGACAGAATCCCCTCGAATGTTGTTTTCTTCGCTAGGTATTTGAGAGCTTCCCGACAAAATTAGAGTTAGGATCTTTTAATTATATATATATATTTATCGATTTGCATACCTAAAACTGCTGGGTTAGGCTCTCGTCATGAGTTGGATAGCACTATTCAGTCGGCCATATGATTCAAGTGGTTCTCCCATGGGAATAGATCCTTGGGCCAAGGGAATTATTGACGGTGGCTAGATATCTGTGCAGAGTGATTGTACTTGCGGCCCTTGGTTGCTAACCAACACTCAAAGCAAGATTTTGAAAAGAATGTGATTATCAGGACCTACACATAATTTCCTTTCTAAGCACTGATTATATAATTCTTTTATTTGGGAGTTTGTTCTACATGCATGGTCTACATATTAACGTTTCCATTTTCTTTTAGGCAGCTTCCCACGAGATCAATTCGTGTTACAGCTACAAGTAGAGTTATTTTCTCTGTTCCTTATTTTCTCAAATCTCATTATTGTCGTTGTGCACAGGTTAACCTTTTCCTTTTATTATCTACTATTTCATAGGTTAGGGTTTATACCTATTCGCCCTGTTCGATTTTGGAATTTGCGACATACAGACTCAACTTTGAGGAGTTAAAATCTCTTAGGGTTCAGGTTCTTACTACCTCCTGGTATTTTCCCAAGGTTCTTAAGAAATGTTGTCGCCTAACAGCAAAACCGTTGCTTGCACTGTGATAATTTATTTTTCATATGATCATAGCGATTATTCCAGCTACTGCTACACAGGTTTTGCCCTATATAGGGTTCTGGATGGAATACAAAATGTATCCATTATTCGCTTAAGACAGAATCTCGATTGAGTCTGAGTCTCCGGGAGCTCTTGTCAAGTGCAAATATTAACTACGAGTTCTCCGTAACTATTAATCTTTCATGGGACTTTGATTGTTAGTATTTGTTTTATGTTATTGTATCTATTTATCTAGCGTCTCAATTCTAGTGGCCATTCGTTGTTGGTTGATTTTATTTTATAACTACTCTCAATTATTCATATTTGGCTATAGATTTCCTTTATTAAAATAAATGTTTATGATTGCCCATTCTGCTGCTTATAGCTATATAGGATCAATTATTACAAATTTTTCTGCTGTACATGGTTTGGACTCATGCAGCTCTAGCTCTACCTTCAGTCAAATCATCATATACGGATATATTATAGACACTTGGACCATTGTAATTAAGGATAACATTCCAAATTCTGATAGCATGATATTATAGATACTTGGACCACTATAATTAAAGATAACATTCCAAACAAGTTAGCCCTTGTAAATTAGCACAAAGTCTTTATAAAAACACCATACATTACTTTCATTTATAAAAACATTTTTGGTTCTAGAGAAAACAACACAAAATACTTATTTGTTTAGGTCTATGCTTGCCAGGAAAATGTATAGAGGAGAAGAACACTCCTCCCAACCAATGAGCAACCCCTAGTTCTTTGCCGAGCCATTTTTCCTCTTACATAATATTTGTTGACAGAGACCAGTTACATCCAAAGGCTTCAAGTCGAGCCTAGGAACTTAGTGACTCAACAAGTTTAAGTTAGGGGTTCCACCGGTCACAACTAGCTCAAGAGCACCCTAACTAACAGTGTCTTGCCTTCCCTTAACAACATCCTACCTATTCAAGGGATGAATCTTCTCACTTCATTCTTAGTTGCCTCATGATTCCTCTCCTCCCTCTTCACTTAGTGACTCAACAAGTTTAAGTTAGGGGTTCCACCGGTCACAACCAGCTCAAGAGCACCCTAACTAACAATGTCTTGCCTTCCCTTAACAACATCCTACCTATTCAAGGGATGAATCTTCTCACTTCTTTCTTAGTTGCCTCATGATTCCTCTCCTCCCTCTTCACTTCTTTTCCTAACTGAGATAATTTATCTCTAGGAAAGGGAGTAACTATCCTCTAACTGTCTAGTGAGTAAAAAAAAATCAACTATTGTCTTTCCTTGTAAATTCCATGGCTAGCCATAACAAATTTTCAAATAAAAATTAAAATAACTTTAAACATTTAAATTTCCTACTAGGTGTTATGTTCCTATACCAATAGGTGTCATAATTTTTTAATGACTGAGGTCAAATGTAATATGCACATGCCTTTGCTTTCTACAAATGTTTTCCATTTTCAAAAAATAAAAATAAAAAATAAAAAATGTAAAAAGGGTATGTCCTAAAAGAAAATTCAAAGGACAAAAAGAGTGAAAATGACAAAAAATATGAAAATTGAACCCCAAGAAAGAAAAGACCATGAAAGTGTGTAAGCTCAAATGCAACTACTATTTACTTTTTTACACAATAATGATTGTGTGTAACTTGTTATGCATGCCACAATCCATGGTAACCAAACAATTTAATCTTGGTTGTTCCATGTTTTGAATTTCATGTTTAGAGATAGAGAATAAGATCTGACCAAACTGTTTAATCTTGGGAGATAAATAGATAGTTAGTGTAAATAAAAGGAGCTCAACAGTTTAATCTGAGCCCTTGGATGTAATAAGGATAGACTTAGATAGTTTTCTATTGTAAAATAAAGAAAAATGTTTTGTTAAGGGTTTGCTAGCTTAAGTGAACCCTAATAAAGAGTAGAAAAAATGGTAGGATGAGTAGAAGGATAAGTAGTTGAATGGTTGCAGAATTGTGATGAATGATTAGTTAAGATCATATCATTTACTTTCATCAACAAGTTGCTAAAGTATAGATGATAAGTGGACATTTACACAAAGTCAAGGGATTAATTACCCTATTCATTTTACTAATTTCCCATAATCAAAGTCAAAAGTACTTAAAACCTTAAGTTAAAGGGGCTTAGAGCATTTCTCTGACTTCTGGAGGGACTGAACCTTCGGCCTAATAAATTATAGGGTCTAAGTACTAAAAAGCCCCTTATAAACATTCATCCCCTCCATAATTCACTCATCTCCTCTAAAAAATCCCTTTTCCTAAGATAAAATCACCATTCGCCTAGGAAAAGTAACCCCCCCATGTAAAACCCATCTTTTTCACAAAAACCCACAAATATGCATTTGGCCTAAGTTATAATGTTTAATGTGAAAAACAAATAAATTCAACTTACATTATACTTAGCGCACTTTGTTTTCTGCTTTCATTTCATATTGACTTCTAACATTATTTATTAAATACAAAAAATACCCCTTTCCTGTATGTTTTATTAAAACCCATATGTTAATAATATCCCGCCCCAAAGTTTGAAACATAAACTTATTAATAAAATAATTAATGGGATTAACTAAGTCGATCAACGACTAATTAATAACCATGACCCACCGCCAAATAAAGAAATTAATTAATCAAACAGTGATTAATTAATAATCTATTCCTGCCAATGAAATCCCTTCTGATGTCATTAAAACTCCCTAATCTGTAGTTAATTAATCATTCCGCTCATTAAAACTCTGTTTGGCCCCTCCATTAAACCTCACATCAAATCATCGCCCTAATCATCGTGCGATCCGATCCCTTCAGATCCAACGGTCGACACTCATATCAGGCGGACTCTGAAGGCCATCCTTTACCTGCTTGATGTTGGTGGTTTCACTATTCACCCCGCTACTACATGGTGCTCAATGAATCGCATCAGGCAGCCTCCCTCCAAAACCACTTTATCCCAAAAGCAGTGCGATATGATCCCACTCACTGCCTCCGGCTAAATGACAAACTGTCATGTTTCCCACTTAACGCCAAGTGTCCTTTTCCTAGTGTACCCCACACAAATCATTGACTTTATGAATAAAACTAAAAAATGCATGGTTTTTCATTTTATCGTAAAAAAGAGCACTCTGACCTCCATGCAAGCACCATTGTATGTGCAACCGTCAACCGACGTCCAACTGCTAATTTACCAAAGCTGCTAAACTCCAGGCCACCTTACAGACCCGTGTGCTTCCTGTAAATAGTGCACAGTCGCCATTACTCAGTCCAAAAGCTAAAACCAGGTATTTATCCCAATTCACTGAAAAACCCTTTTTTTTTCCACAACTTGGACCTAATTGCTTCCAATTCCTAAGTAATTTAGTAAGAAAATTGCCTGGTGACTCCAAAATACCTGAATTAGACCAGTTTTGTCTAAATTCACTGAAAGCCCTTTGCCTCATCCTTGAATCCACAAGAACCAAGGATGGTCGCCCCAATTGCGTTAAATGCCATGCCCATTTCTACTCCTCACATAGATCTAAACCATCTCCCACTAGCAGACAAAGATTTCCAGATTAAAGATACTTCTATCCGTGAATCCCCTTTGAAACTATACTGCAGGTACAGAGACCACTACCTAAACCATGCAGACTATATAGGGCTTTGGGAGTTAGGTTTACCCAAATATCAGTTCCCCAGAGTCCATATCTTCCCAGAGATTATCCATTACTGCCATATGAATTATGATCCCAGCCAAAAGGCAGTGAGGACCCTTGACCAGTCTGTATTATTTACCATCACTACTGAGTCCATTAATGAAATGCTACAGTTACAACCAAACCAAAGCCTAACTCCTCTTTCTATTGGAGATTTGGTGAATAGATACCCTACACTCACCTCAATCAAACTTGTTCGGTTATACCAAACCTTTATCAGGAAAGAACAACACATTCCAAAGGATTCTCCACCATGCCTATATACCATATTCTCTGACCTTGGCCAAGACATCATAGACATGATATCCAATGTGTTAGGCTATACTACAAGTGAATTTGTTGATGAAATCATTATAGCCTTTATGTCCATCTACTCTCTTGGGCAACCACCAACCATCATGTTTGACTATGCTAAGTTCATTGCTGATAAAATGCATGATCAATTCATGAGGTTGGATAATGAAAGAGTGCTTAAATATTCTTCAGTTCTATATTATTTGTTCTTGTATTATCAAGCTGATAGATTTCCAATCACCCTGCAAAGGCTTCATACTAGAGGCAACCCTAGATCAATGGTATTCTGGACTTCATTAATCCACAAATATGACTCTCAATATTCTTATACCGATTTTATAGATCTTTTTGTGTACCTAGTGACAACTATGTTATTAGGAAGTCCTCCCCCCAGAATCAGTGCAGACATCAAGAGGGTCCTTCAATTATCAAAACAATATAGAGTGGGGGATTCATACTTGTACCAAAACCACACTAAAATCAGAATCTATGGATGTGATTTGGCTCCCTACAAACTGCCTAGATACCTCCCTATGAGATTGTTTTCCCTAGAGTACTATAGACAAATGATCAATTCAGATGAGGTGCATTTTGTGAAAGCCAAGAAGAAGGCTTAGCTTAGGATAAAAGATCAGCTTGGCCTTTTCATATGTAACAGTAGGGAAGCAGGGAAGAAATCAGAGGAAATCCTCCAAAGGTTGAGACTGAAATAAAGTTTCGTCTGGAATTATGACCCCTTAGAATTCATTTGCAATAGGAGACAGAAAAACAAATTATCTCCTTACATCAACCACAGAATCCCTGAAATTGAACAGTATGCAAATAAGCTTGAATGGGTGGAAAACACTTTGGTAGATCAGAATAGCACAGAAACTGTTTTCAATAATGTATTGATTGATTTAAATAGAAGACTTGATGAGGATTCATTTGTACAGGTGCCAAGAGAAACTCAATCTCAAAGGCAATCACAGGAATGCAGTGGACAAACAGTAGAAGAAGGGCCATCAGAGCAGCCGGAGGAATCAAAACAACCTGAGATTTCGAAAGAACATGCTCAACCAGAACAAATCATGAGCAATCCTCCTATTTTACAGACTCCTCTAAATGAGGAGAAGAATCTTAAAAGAGATAGAGAGAAGGCCACTCCTTCTACTAGACCTGTTGCCCAAACTTATGTCAAGAGGCAAAGGTTGAACCCATTTTCAGAACAGGAGTATATTGAGGAGACAACATGAAATATAGGAGTAGAAAGCATGTAGACCACTCCTTCAATGGGTACACAAGAACCTTCCATCTCACAAGCTCAAATGCTAGAAAGGTAGCAAAGTGTGGAAGTATCCTCCTTCAGGGCTCCTATTGGCTAGAGCCAAGATATCAAAGAGAAATACAAAGAAATCAAGGCAAGAAATGAAAGATTAAAAGTTCAAAGTTATGCACACTACTTGAAAATGGCTCCAACAAATCAAACAAGGCTAATGTCAGCCTTTGACATAAAATAAGGTAAGATGCAAATGAGTTTTTTGAAGCCAACCACACAACAACCTAGATCAATGGCAAATTATCTGAAAACAAACTTTAAAGTATGGGCAAAGGATATCCATCCTATTGACCAAATTGAGTTACACAAGTAGACTGGGGAAATGGTTTACTCCACTCTCATCAGCAAAGCAATTGCAGCCCGCCAACTCCATAATTCTCTTAATAATATATGAACACAATTCCAGTTGGAGAAGGCCTCTTCACAGGCCAAGGAAACCATAATAAAGTCCTTAGAGGACTTGGTCATAGAACTAGGGCATGATCCCAAGGATGTGAAAGCTGCAAAAAAGCTTATCAAGAAGAAAAACGATGACATAGTTTCACTGAAGAAGCAGCTTAAAATTCCTCCTCTACATCATCTTCAGACAGTTGAAGTATTGGAAACATGGAGGAAGGAAGAGCTTATGGACTTAGCCCTCAAGTTGAACGAACAATTAAAAGAGACAGAAAAGGAGCTAGATAACTTGATACAATCTAAGCAGTGTGAATTGGCCACCACTCCTCAGACTGTAATCCCTACAGTCTCTATAGCAGTACCCTCCACATTGGCTGCTACCTTACCACCCACAGTTCCACCAGCTACAACTTTGCCAGTAACAAGTACATCAGTAGGCAGAGGGGCATATACAAGCACAGGTGCTTCCACAGAACAAATAGCTAAATTGGTAAAGGCCATGGAGGAAAGGAGCATCCAAGCCACTAAACTTAAGAAACATAGAGAAAAAAGTGTCAAATCTGGAGACTAACTATAAACTTTCCCAAATAAAACAAAAGGAAGAAATTCGGAAGAACCAAAGAATGGTAAAAAGAATAAAAGTCATAAGGAGAGCTTCAGCGTAAATCACATAAGAAAGATTTCTGCCAACGCGTTTCGAACCAACCAATGTGGTTCATCGT
>APFE030936786.1:373706-419812 GCA_000404065.3 Pinus taeda | reverse complement strand
CGCTCCATCCAGCAGAGAATTGGTGAGCATGCAGCGGACCTGAGGCATGGTAGAATAAAGTCCTCAGCTCTAGCAGAGCATGTGGACAAAACTAAGCATCATGTCTGCATAGAAAAGGCCAAAGTCATTGCCAGGGTGGATCGGTTTCATCATCGTAAGTTAAGGGAAGCTATCGAAATTGAGCGAAGACCCATCAATCTCAACAGAGATGATGGGTGGAAGGTTAGTAGAAATTGGATCCCTGCGTTGTCGTCTTAAGTTTTCTTCCGCCCCCCTCTGTTCTTCCAGGTTCTTTCTTTGGGTGGGCGTGATTTTGTTCTTGTGAGTCTGGTCTTCGCTTCTCATTGGCAGCGTTGTTCTTCGTAGGATTATCCTCCTCTTGTGCAGTATCACATTTTTATGTAGAATGTATTAAAATTGAGCATAAATTATTCATAAATTATTACTTATATTATTAATAACAATATTAAAACAAATGACAATGCTATTAACAGGGTTTTATAGCTTTTATATTAATAATATCTCCCTCATCATTATAATTCTAAATTCATAAGCATTTAAGTTCTATTAATATTTATTGTCCCTCATTTAATATTATATTAATTAATAGTATAACCATAACATAGTATTGTTATTTAGGACTTTTATAGATTAATTTAAATATTTATTTTAATAATTATAATTATATATATTATATTTATGCATATAACTTAAAAATTATTTATATATAATATCAAATTAATCTGCAATTATCCTAATTTAACCTTTTTTCTATAATATTAATACATATAACCCCTCGTATTTTATTTAGGACATATATATATTAATATAAATTAGTTAACTAATTATTTTATAGTATTTATACTATATGTATTATTTACACATATATTCTTAATAAAACACTTACAAAAGCATTATTATTTTAATAAATTAATAAATATTTTTAAATTGATCCCTAATTTAACCTTCTTCTAACAAATTAATTATTAAAATTAATTATAAATAAGATTAATTACAATTAGGATAACAATAATAACAAATAGGGCGTTTAGAAAATTAGGTATAATAATTAAAGTATTAGAATATACATATATATTTAGGTTAGATTTAATGAATTAATTAAATAAATATTGACATATATATAAGTATATATTTTTACGTATAATGGGGTAATATTTGAAATTAAATAAATGAATTATTTCTAGCAGATTAACCTTTGGTTTGGTTTATTATTCACCTGGTTAACCTAGCTCTGAATATAATAGTATTTTAATATTAAATTAATTAGAGGAAGTTTGACTGGGTTTCTTGAATGATAAAGTAGCCGTTAGATTGTTTTAGCCGTTGGAGTCTCTTCTTAGACTATTTAACACGCTGAGCTAGATCTGTATTTTCAACTTGTCCTGACGATGAACCACATTGGTTGGTTCGAAACGCGTTGGCAAAAATCTTTCTTATGTGATTTACGCTGAAGCTCTCCTTATAACTATGACAAATCACAGAAGTCTCAATTCTACAAGAATAAAAGTCCTTGAAAAGGACTTGACATTGCAAGAGTCACTAGGAGACATGAAATAAATTCTTTGGGCCAACATCATTGATTTCGTCAATGATGGTTGACCTTCTATTCAAGTTATTTTTGAACATACTAAACTAGTAAAAGTGGCTACAGAAGTAGTCCATAAGACAAAAGAAGAATTGGGGGATATGCCTGAAGTAGCCAACCTATTGATCACATTTTTGAATAGCAGAAACAGGTACCAACTTGATGAACTAGAAATTGATGATAGAACAACAACCATCATTGAAATAAAGAAGGTTCTCACCAAAAGGAACTTGATGCTAAATCTGGAGAAAAGGTGTCAAAGTGTCCAAGCAGACATTGATAGTTTTATAATAAAGTATGGCATCTTAAGAGAAAAAGGACTTCCCAGTCCTATGGTAATACATGACAAGTTGATGACTTAAGAGGATTATATTGAAAGATTAAACAAGCTAGTCAGAAACCAAGCCAGTACTTCAGGGGTGAAATCTTTGCCCATTGGAAAGGTACTATATGATGGTCTTCAAAATTTGTTTTACATAGAGCATGAGGTAAAGCACATGTTTACCAGCAAGCCAAATTTTGCTAAGTATACAGAAGCTAACGAGATATACAGAAAAATGATAAGGACGAAGTTACTTGATAGTGAATGGTGGACAAAACTTACAGATTTACTATAAAGTCACTACAGTAAATTTACATGGTAAAACATGGCTGCTAGGTAGAACAGGTAAGACAGAGTCAAAGAAAAATAGGTAAAGAGTATCAGTAGGTAGAAGATAGAGAGTGATTCGAGCACACAACTACAAAGCAACTGAAAGATCCAAATCTGAATTACAACAACCAGCACAGTCACAATAAAAGGGACAGCAAGAAGACAGTTCTCCATCTATCTCTATCTTCATGTTGAAGATATTTTTGGTTTCATAAAATAATTCTCATCTTGTTATGAGATATTTTGTGTCATTTTTTGTATAAATACTTCACAAATTGAAGTAATTAATGTGGATTAAAATAAATTTCTGTAGACATTTTATTTTGAGCTAAGGAGCTATTGTACTCAAAACTGGATTGGTTTTGCTGGATATGAAATAAAGCTGAGGACATTTCATTGGATTCTTGTGCACAGTTGGAACAAATAAGTATTATCTCTTCATGTTTAAATATTGTTTTCTCTTCATGTTATAAATATTCATATGTGTCTCTTATGAAATCTTAAAAGCAAACAAGGAATGATATCATCAGAATTAGCTTAAGCGCTCTCTGTTTTAATTGTTTGCCTTCTTTATGTTTTCTACTAAACTATCTTGGTTTGGGAATTATTAATTGCTTACTTCCATAGTTTACCCCCCCTTTGGTCCATAGTAAAGGATTCTTCACTGCCCTTTGCTACTGATCATCGTTCCTTTCTTCATCTTAATCCCAGTTAAGGATCCTTCATTTCCCTTTGCCCTGGTTAGGACTACTTCATCCTTTTGAACCTGCAGATTTGCTTTTGTTGTGCTCGCCTGCCCTATGAACTCCTACCTAAGTGATTGATCAAATCCAATTCAGCTACTCTTGATTGAATCCATAGCCCAATGGCCTAAATACATTCTCTTCCCATCTGTTTTCTTAATTCCACCACCCAATCAAAACAAAACAATCATGAACACTAAGAACTAGCTTGAAATCTTATTAAGAAAAAAGTCAAATTATAAAGAGAGAGCCCTCTCTGGACTTAGGTTGGCTAGAACCCGAGTCTAAAAGATTAGGTTTGTGTTTACCTCAGACTATTCCTTCTTTGATAACTTCTAGGGAAAACATCTGAGTGATAACAACAGCTACAAAGGCTATCCCTGCAGCTGTAGAGGTTGGCCTTGCGAAGACATAGGCTGGGAGTTTTGTGGAGCATACTACATCTGATGTTGCATGGTTTGCTACAACTGTTGTGACGGTTCCCCTTACAGTTGTTGTATTTGTCGTTTTTATGGTATCATCTGCCCCTACTATTGCGTGGACAGCGCTTGCTATAACAAAGGTTTCCCTTGTTGTTGTAGAGGTTGTCCTTGCTACTGCAAGGGTACTTGAACAGTTCCCGGGAAATTTTTGAACTAAATCTGGCCATAGCCACCCTGAAAAGTGGATGGGCCAAGCTGAACATATTGCCTAGATTGAAGGACGTAAGGTAGATTGACCATTCCTTGAGAAACATATGGAACATAAGGAACTTGGTACTAAACATGAGCCTCATAAGGTTGTTGATACTAGAAATTACTTGGCCCAGACGAACCAACGAGATTTTGGACTTGTTGGTACTAGACATTACTCGATCCAATAAGACTAGTAGGGTTTTGGATAACACCAGAAGAAGTTTGGTTCATGCCAATCATGTGAGCTTGTGAGCTACTCACATTGGTGGTGCCTGACACCATAGAAACACTCAGATTCTTCTCCCCAGGCGACAACACAGTTTGGCCACTTACTGGAGGGATCGAAGAACTGACATTAACATTCCTCAAGACGGTCAGCTAAACCAGACGGGAAACTGGGATGAACAAGACAAGAGGGTTTGGAATGGTAGGTTGCACCGAGACTGAGGTAACATCCTATTGTGAGGTCGGGTTTGCAATGAACGGACCTATAGTAGGCATGGTGCCATACGCCCAAATAGGGTTGTGATAAAGTGATGAAGCACTAGGTGTACCTGAGACCAGTTGTGTTAAAGTCACATAATTAGGTGGAAAATCCCAATACACACTGATGGGAATGCTCCCCATGAAGGGGAAACCTTCAGGAGGAAATTGATGTTCTTCCTCTTTGATAGTGTGTGGAGTAGAAACTTTTGATTGATCTAGAGAGGTAACTGAAGCATTGTGTTCGGGTTCCATAGTTGGGAACAGACGATGATGAACGACTGAATATGTACGAGGGGATAATTCCAAAGAAACACACGGTTGATCATACGGACTGTACAGAAACTATGATGATATCACAACAGGGATGAACAAAGGATTCAAAGGATATATAACCAGTCTAAGCTGACCGTCAGTAGTCAATGAACTCTCAGGAGTCTGGATGGAATATTCTGGAGATTCTGGGCCAATATCAACAAGTGACCCAGTATCTAAAGTAGGCGGAGGATGATATGATAAAGGTTGAATGCTCAAAACGATTTCAAGTTCAACACCTTAGTCCTCGAGTGACTCTCGTAATTCAGGAAAAGGCTCCTTAGACAAACTTTCAAATGGAGGAGAGGAAGAGGAACTAGGTGAACCAGATGGTCCATCCACGATATTGTTGATCTAAAGATGATTTTAGGTTGTCATTGATGTCGACCCAAGTAGCACCAAGGGATACCATGATCTTGCAAGGAAATTTTGACTTGAAAACTTACCCTATTTTGAGTCAAGGATCTTCTAAATAGATTCTACTCGTTGAGATGTTTCCGTTGATATATGGCATGCCAAGTAATTCTTCACGGTTTGAGAGATATTCATGTTTGAAGTTAGTAACCCCAGTTAGTGGGCTAAAACCCTATGGGGTTGTGGCATGGCACTCATAATTGGTTTTGGTCATTGAATAGTCATTAATTAATAATTTTTTAAGCTCCTAAAATCCCTCTAACATTCTCTATGGAAGCCCCTCTCAACTCTATAAAACGAAATCTCATATATCCTCCAAACGAAGTGATCATGGAATGTTCGCTATAACTTCATTTCTGCAAAGTCTTAGATTCTGAAATGAAAACCCATTTGATTCACAATCCTGATGAACGTTGTGACCAAATTTCAAATCTTGGTTCGCTATATTTTCAGACATATGATCTATGGAAGTTAAGGTTTTTGCAGGCTTCCGAATTTCATCTCAAAGAAGTGACCTTGGGAAAATTGTCATAACTCTATCTCTAAGGAGAGGATTGGAATTATGTAAAAAGTGGTGAATAGTGCACTAACTGTAGTTTTCTGTGTATCAATGTCAGAGCTAAAGGAGGAAACAATGACACACGGCACGTGGTACAATTTTGCTCTACTGAACTAGTCCACAATTAGGTCATTGTGAGAGGATGGGCATAACTTTGCCTTGAAGAGTGCAAATCGGGTCTGGCCTATGGCATTGGATAGAAGACTCAGAGGGCTTCTATAGGCTTGAAGATCACATGTTGTGGATCTGAAATCACAGTGATACATTAGATTAAATATCATGCTCCTAGAAGGCAAGAAAAACTAGATCAAGTGTCGTCAAGGGGTGCAAAGGACCAGACTTTCTAGGGCAACAAAGACAAAGGTGAAGCAGAGGTAAGCTACAGGTAAGTATCTTTTGTATATGCATGTTCATCTCTTAATCACATTAGGTTATTTGTATTCTAATTTCTTGTTTTGTTTAGAACTGACATATGCTCTATAGGATGAGGTAAGTTTTGCTATTATCATGTCATGCATATTTCCTTGAAGACTTTTTGCAGGTATTATATATTCATCAAGAGAAGAATCAATGTATAATCTAATGTTATGAAGAATGAGAAAGGGTAGCATGCCAAGAGCAACAATGAAGGTGCAAAACAACAGCAATAAGTTCACCACATGAAGTCTCCAAGTGGGCAGCATTGCATACAGACATTCTAAAAGTATCATTGTACAAAGTGATTGTAAAAGCATCTTTGTAAAAGTTGTACACATGTCTATTTTCCAAGAGTTGAATAGGTAGTGTCAGGAGGTCTAGGATCATCATTAGGTGGTTGTGTCATAGTTGGGGTTATGGTCTAGTGTGTCGTCTTCTTCTACATCATTCTATATCATTGTAACGTGGACCATTTTCCCTAGTATGGGAGTCCATTCTTCTTTTAATCTTCTATAGGGTGGTAGGGTGGTGCTAGGGTGAGTTTTATCTCATTGGGTGTTGGGGCATCCGTTCAGTTGACCACTGAAGAACCTCGGGGGTTGGAGTGTCCATCCTGTGGGAGCTAGAGAAGAATGCTTTTCTACAATTCTAGGAAGTTGTTGCTTTCATTTCAGTTGGGGCTGAAGATTAAAGAATTTATTAGAAAAGTGTTCGGTGGTTATTGACCCGGAGGGGGTTTTCCACCTAAAATCTTTGTGCCTCTTGGATTCTTTTATTTACTATTATTATAGCATAAACTTTAATAATAATTGAATATTAACTAATGCTATGAAAAGATTTAAAAGTGCTAATTTCAAGAAATACAGATTCACCCCCCCCCCCAAGTATTTTCCAACAGAGCTTATCTTAGTTAACAGGAAAAGAGAGGTAAATTTCAGGGCTTTAAAATGTACTTTAGGGAAAACTCACGATTTGGTCTAGAAAAGACTAACAGGATGTTATAAGATCATGGGCAACAATTTTTTAAGACGCATAAATGAACTAATGCTCTTTCATGTTTTAAGAGTCGAGAAAGAAGAAAAGATGAATCTATCACTTTCGATTAGAGACGAGCTCGAAAGGACAAGTGCTTGAATGATATTTTAAGTTTAATGAGTCAAAAAGATCAAATGACTACTCTGGATGATCTAGGTAAAAAGGATTGTCAGGCAACTGTGAACTGTAGAATACCTCCTGGTGAACCGAGAAGTACGGGTAGGCAATCTCTCTGAATCTTGTGTTTAGTGTATCATGTTTGCAAGGCGACATACTCGGCTTCCTATGGATAAAGGATTGTAGCCTAGAGGGGTCTCTCATTATATACTCGATGGTACGGGGAGCACAAGTCCGTACTAGCACTATCTAGTGTCGAAGCTAATGACAGCTGCTAGGTTTAAAGACGTCGAAACACGTCTCTAGCCTAGACCTTTTAGATGCGATCATTAGGTTTCAAATGCGCCTTAGGTTAATTGAGTTCATTTTAAAGTTTATCTTGAATTATGTCTCGGTTTTCAGGCCTTAGTGATGCGACTCGAAAGGCCATAAATGTAGCTAAATTAGACAAGACCCTTTCAATTCGATGAATTGTCTACACTGGAGAGGGTAGAAAACACACTCAAATGCAAACAACCAAGCAACCGAAAGCAAAATGATTTTTCACTACTTCACTTTTCAAGAAAATAAACTAATGAAAAATACATTCCAATTCCTAATTTCCCAATAAGTACACTCGAACAGTCCTTTCAAAAGTAAAGATAATTCTTTTCTTTTCAAATGCCAATGCAATCCTAGTCTTCAATGATGCTAACTACCGTAACATATTGATGCAACAAACTAGAATTTTGTACTTTTCATGAAATGACAAAATGAATTTCTCATAAAACACTTCAATGAAAAAGTTTTGAGACAATTGATTCTCAAGCAAATGAAAAACATGAAAAGAGAATCTCTTTCAAACTAATGATGCAACGAATTTACGAAAAACAAGACAAGTAATGCGATCTATGCTGGAAAAGAGACATTTATACAAGAAAACGAAACTTTTCAAACTTGTGTAATGGAGGTCAAAGTCGTAGAGGGACCATAAACGAAATGCAAGGAGTAAATGCACCAACAACTTTACTCACTGAGTTCACAATCAGCTGAATGGATGACAACCTAGATGCCCTAGGGCCAAAAACCATCCAATGGCCCAAGAAATCAAGCAAAAAAATGGTAAATCAACAAGAAAATAAACCAAATGAAAAGTGTCTTTCTAGTCAGGGAGAAGATGGTCTAAACAACTTACAAGGAAGAAATCATGAGAGCAAGAAACACTAGCCAAGATCTAGGTGAACCCTAATCTTCACTTATAGGCATCGGTGTGACTTCCTAACTGACAACAAGCACCAGAAGGGGGTCAGTGCAACTGTTTCCCAGCATATCATGTTGATTGGCACGACTGTCAACACAATAAGTGCTCTGAGTGAGAAGGCAAAGAAAAAAATAAAAAAATTCAAAAGTTGGGACCAGACTTGCTACTATGAATTTCAAACCCAGAGTAGTAAGCAAATAAAAGTAGATAGGACTAAAGGGAAATGGAAAAACTAGAAAAGTTCACACAAAACCATGAAATTCCAACCAAACAAATAGAAGGATTGTGTCCCCAGTATTGTCGCCAATTTGTGGTGAAGTAAAATTCTAAGTGCGGACACAAACATTTCCTCTAGCCCAAGAGTGGGTCTAGCCATAAACAAAACATTGTATGGAATATTTCCTTAGGTTATAACCAATTAAGAGGGCCTACCTCTTAGTATGCTTATCCTGTTTGATGATGACCTTGCTTTCTTGCTCCAGCTATCTCCCGTTTCCTTCTTTGAACACCTGAAAAAAGTAAACAACATCAAACAACAACTGTGATAATAGAAAAATTGTAATTCAACCTACTTAACAAGTCAAGAATAATTAATACATAAACATGTGAGATGACATATTATGTAGGAAATCAATTTATAGTTGCATATATATTAAATCAAGAAGAGATTACAACCATTGTCTTGACGTTGTTGTTCTCCTCTAACAAATCTGGGTTCCCACAAACTTCCATTAGCATTCCATGATGGCCTCAACAATGATAATTTTAAGGCTCTTCCCTTTGGTCTTCACGCTAAACCAAATTCACACTTCTCCCTCACACACAACTAGAGAGCTACAACTATGAATAACTTGTTGTTTACTCTAAACTTAATTAGCACTAGCACACCAACATTAACACTAGCTTGTGCTTGGGAAAAAGGGAGGTTTATATAGCATGAATGGATGGGAGATGGTTTCTCTTCTCATGGGATAAGGTCTTATCTCTTGAGGTAGTTCCATCCTAATAGGGGAAAGGAGCCCAAACTGACATCCTTGACTCCATCTGGCCCAACCATTTACTAGACTTCCGTTACGAAGCTTGTAGAGCTGGAAGCTTCAGCTCCTTATTTTAAAAGCTTTCCAAAAGAGGATCGGCATGACTGGAACAAGGCTTAGTTGCTTCGGTCGGTGCTAGGGATAGTTTTAATCCCTGCATATCGACGTGAGAGGACACTGGTCATTAGCATTGGTCTTGTAAACTGGGAAAAACAAAAGATTTTTGGGAAATGATGCAAAAGGGAATTGTTCTACTCATGGGGGGGGACACAATGGGAGTTTCTTCATGATGGGAAAGCATGTAGGGTTCACTATAGAGGTCCTCCAGGATCATGGAACGGGGAGTACAGGGACAATGACAAAATTTTGTGTAACAGACTACGATATCTGACATGTAGTCAACATAACCATCTTACTTTTTAAATTTGATTATTTCCCAAATCAAGCTTGCATATTCAATAAATAAACATTCATATAATGAAATTAATTTGAACATATTGTAGCTAAAGTATGCATCTAAATAAATATGACAGTATCGTTTGTAAGTATCTACCATTACAAAACTAAATCTAATGTAATATTCTTTTGAGCTTAGTCTCAGAGTATCCACAATAGAAACCATATTTCTGTCAATGTTTCAAATCCCAGCAGGGATCCATCATCAGGACCAATATGAATGATGATAGAAGAAGAGCTCACAAACAATTCATAAACTTGACCAGAGGTTTTAATTGTAAACACTGATGGATTTGTACTTGAGAGAGACGTTATCCACCCAACCTTGAACTAATCCACCAATTCACCCCGAGCTGAGACCTATTTCCACGAGATAAACAACCTCTTTGATCTGTTTAATAGGTATTTTATACCTTTTCTTCCATGAAAGGTTTTTCTAAGCAACATCCCTATTTTGTGGCTCTACAATTCCACCTGCCTTGTCTTTTCCTTTAAAGCCCGCTTTTCTCTCCCGCAACACTTTATTCACATTCTTGCTTAGCATATTTCTCAATTTAATCAATTTAATGATTTTTTTTCTCCCATCCATTAAATCTTTACCATGGAATATTTACCTCAATCTCATCCATTAGTGATATTTTTTTTGTTTTGGCAAGAATCTCTCACTCCAGCATCTCATTCCTAAGTAGTTCCAGCCTTTTTATTTATTTATTAATAAAATTATTTATTACATAAACATTTGTAATTCATCAATAGTTCATGTCTTTTCTGCCATCCACTCTACCATAACTCAGTCTAAAAAGATAAAAATATTACTAAAATGGAGGGATATTATAGCTTCTCCCCTTTTTATTTACATAGTCTTCAGTTTTTACTTCCTACTTAATTCACCCTGAAACAGTGTTGGGTAGTTATTTCGCATCTCATCTTCTTGCTCCCATGTGGACTCTTCGGGAGTAATGTGCTTCCATTGCACTTTAACCCGAATGATGACTCAATTATGGAGAAATATCTCTTTCTAGTCTATGATACAGAGAGGTTCTTATAGGAAATATCCTCTAGGCTCCACCTGTAGAAATTTGAAATAAATGATGTGAGATCCATCATGTTCATATTTCTTTAACAAAGATACATGAAAAACATTATGCACTTTAACATGGCTAGGCAATGTTAACTGATAAGCTATAGGTTCAATTCTATCTATAATTTTGAAGGCCCCACAGAATTGTGGTGCCAATTTTGTACAGATTCCTATCCTCAAGGTACTTTTTCTTGGTTTCACTATTAAATAAACACGATCCTCGATTTTGAACTCCCTGTGTGTCCTTTTTTTGTCTATATATCTCTTTTGTTTGTCATGCACAGTTTTTATATTGTGTCGAATCCTTCGTACCATTTGCTCCATTTCCTACAAATCGTCGAATCTAATTACCAATTTATCTTCTGGCTAACTCCAACTAAGTGGTGTATGGAATTTTCTTCCATACATGACTACAAAAGGACTCACCTTTATAAATGTCTGATAGTTGTTATTATAAGAAAATTCTGCCAAATGCAGAAAATCCTCCCATTTAGTAAGTATGTCCATGACATAAATCCTTAACATGTCCTCTAGAATTTCATTGGTTCTCTCAATTTGTCCACTAGTTTCTAGGTGATATGAAATGCTGAAATTTAGTTGAGTTCCCATGTCCCCAAACAATGCCTTCCAGAATTTTGAGGTGAATTTGGCATCCCTATTAGACACCACCATCTTGGGTACTCCATGTAATCGAAAATTTTCCTTCATAAAAATATTGGAAATCTGTGTTGTACCATAGTTAGTCTTTACATGTATGAAATGTGTAGTTTTACTTGAGGTTTCGACCACCACCATAATAGAGTCATGTTGCCTATTTTCCCTCGATAGTCTTGTAATAAAATCTAAGGAAATTATCTCCCATTTCCATTCAGGGACAGGGAGTGGATTGAATAACCTAGCTGGGTGTTGATGTTCAACCTTCACTTTGTGACATTCCAAACATTTTGATAATTATTGAGCCACCTCTTTTTTCATACCTGGCCAAAAGAATATTTTTCTTAATGTTGTGATCATTTTTTGGTACCCAGGATGTCCTACATATGGTTTCTTATGATATTCATCTAACACCAATTATTTCAGAGCCTATACATTGGGAATATACAACCAATTTCTATAATTCAGCAAACTGTCATAATTTTCAACATAACTAGGGATGTTAGTTTGTTGTAATTCTCTTGGATTTCCAAATATTTAGTTACTGAATTCTTAATATACTCCTATAAATCTTTGTTAATACTGCTACTCAATATTCCTATCACAATGTATGTGTGTTTTCTTAGAGCGTCTACTATCTTATTTTCTTTCCCTTTTATGTGTTTAATGTCAAACTCAAACTCAATGAGAAACGCCATCCACCTAGCTTGTCCACATTAAGGTTTGGTTGGCTCAAAAGATATTTCAGGCTGATATGATCTGTTACCAAAGTGAATTTTTTTCCTAATAGATAGTGTCTCCATATCTTTAGGGCATGTACTCAGTAGCTAGTTCTAAATCATAGCATAATTTATTTTGTGGTTTTTCAGCTTTCTGGATTCATAAGCTATCACTAAATTTTCCTACATTAAGACTCCCCCGAGCCCCTCCATACAGGGATAAGTCTAAACAATATACTCCTTATTTGGATCTACAATTTTTAGAATAAGGGGCCACTATAAGTAAGTTCTTTAACTTATCAAAACTTTCTTGACATTTGGCTTTCCACTTAAATATTTCTCCTTTCTTCTATAAGGATGTAACAGGATGTGCTAATTTAGAGAATTCCTCTATAAATCTTATGTAATATCCCATGATTCCCATAAATGAACAGACAATAGACACGTCCTTTGGTATGGGCCAATTTACAATGACTCTAATATTTTTAGGATCCAATCCTAGTCCTTCTTTTGAAATAATGTGACCAAATTGATCTGGAAATGAGATCTAAGACAATTCATTAAGGTATTATAGACTTATGTGCATGGATTTGTCTATGTCATTTTATGCAATGGATCGATAAGATTGCGAAATGCATAGACAATGAAGCAGTAAAACAAAACATAATAGGCAAAACATATCACATCCAATTTAATAAGGAGTTGACCCAATTCTCCTGGGCTACATCTCCTGGTCCAGCCTTCAGTGGTGGCCTCTCTATTATGTCTTCAACAAAAATTTTGTTTACAACGATGAGCCCAATTTGAGCCTCACACACAAATAGGTTACAATAACAAGAGCTTCACTTGAATCCCTCAAGCTTCCTCTGAGTACACAAACTCCCACATAGCACTCAATCTGCTCTAAACTCTATCTCACAATTGCTTTTGAACACTGCCTGCCTGTTTTCCCTCTGTCTGTGGCTTTTAAAGCCAACTGCGTTGCCTGTTCATTTCACATCCTTGGCTCTCAGTCTCCCCTGCGTCTGAATGCTTAGAATCCTCCTGCCAATGTTTCTCAATCATTGTTTAATGTATGGAGGGGAGGTGGCCACCTATCCATAGCGCTAGAGTGCCTAGGTCTCTGAAATTCTTAAGACAACCACTCTCTGTTAAAACACAGGGAAATGTATTTGAAATGGAGAAATCTGCCAAAAACTCATATATCAAACTTTAAAAGACCATAAATATGTTTCATTTCTCTATTAGGTCCGTTCATAGATCGACAATCGCATATTGCAAGGGCTTAGCCTCTGTGTATTTCATTTAATACGAAACTACACTAAAATGTTGTAAATCCCCACATTCTGACTTGAAATATTGTTTAATGTCGTTGATAAAACCTTTCGAGTCTGTAACATTGCATTGATGCTTTTCCCTTTGGTTTTTCTTTTGTTCACAAAAATGCAATTTAAAAAGGAAAACATAGTTTTCCGAACTTCAACATATATGCAATCCTGCCAATTAGATTATCGGGTCCGTAATATCACTGCACTGATGGGTATCGGCCCCGCCCCACTGCATAATTCTGATGCGATGCAGCCATGTGATATATCACAATCGCTCATCGCGATAAGCCTCAGACCATTATAAAGTGCTCCTGTAATCCCCTAATAGCGATTCACCGATCTCATACGGGCCATCGATCTGCGTGCTTGATCGGCGGTCCTGATTCACTCCACCAATCGCTATCATAATATGTGTATACAAAGCGCCGATATCTCGCCTATGGTCTCTACCAATAGCGATCCACCGATCGGATCTGAGCCGTTGATTGGCCAGATCCGACGGTTCTGATTTAATATTGTATTAAAGTGTCGATATCCCTATTTACTCTGTTTTCACGGGTTTTGGGCCTCCCGCCATTCTGAAGGTTTTCTCCGCCATGTTAAAAGCATCCCTTTTGCAATATTTTCGATCCTTTAAAGGATTTTGGCATGATTTTCGAGTTTATAAAGATATAGAGAGTGTTTCTTGGATCCATTTGGATCACGCCTTCCCACTGAAAAGGCTTTTGGACTACCAAAAGTTGGTTTTCAAGCATCAATCAATTGAGGATATAGTTGCCTCACTTGTCCAATTTCTATCCATTTTGCACTGTTGGGTTTTGAACCTTTAAGTCCAATCCTCAGGTAGTCAACATCTCCTCTGCACATTGTCCTCACCTTCATGTCTAGAATTGTACCTTCCTGCAGCTCATTGAGGTATTCAGGCAATAGATCATCAATGGAAGGCAATTGACTTTGCTCTTCACGATCTTCAATTAATGAAGGTTCAAATAGTCTTAAATTTTCAGCATTTACCACTGAATATATGTGGATGTATGTTGGCAAATCAAGGTGGAAATAATTCTCACCAATTTTCTCAAGTACCTTAAAAGGCCCATACCTTATTGGTTTCAGCTTCTTTCCTTCACCTTGCATTCTGTCCTTGCTGATATACAACCATAATTGATCACTAAATTGGAAGTTCTGCTCCACCCGATGTTTATCACACCTTGCCTTGTACTTGCCTTGGCTCTTTTCTAGTTGTTCCTGCATTGCCTAGTGAATCTCTTGGATCTTCTCAACGAATCTGGTTGCTTTATCCACATCACTATGCCCAACAACCGCTATATCTTTTTCAGATACAAAATCCAAGGGAGACCTTGGTATAAAACCAAAACAGGTCTCAAAAGGAGATCTCTGTGTATAAGAATGTTTAGCACAGTTGTAAGAATGTTGCACATAACATAAATGTTCATCCCAAAGCTTGGCATTCTTGATGCAATAACGCCTGAGCAACTGGATCACTATTTGGTTGACTACCTCTATTTGGCCATTTGTCTGTGGATTAAAGGTTGTGCTTCTCTTCAGTCTGGTGTCCATTAATTCCCACAGACTTGACCAAAACTTCCCAACAAATCGAGGGTCTCGATTAGATACTATGGAAGTGGGTAACCCAAAATGTACCCAGACATGTTGAAAGAACAATTTCGTTGTTTGTTCAACTGTAATCTATTTATTACAAGGTATTAAAATACACATTTTGTTGAACCTGTCCATAATAACATATAAATAGTCATGACCATTTCTAGATTTTGGCAGTCCTCCAACAAAGTCCATGGAAACACTTTCCCAAGGAAGGGAAGGGACTAGCAGTGGAGTGTACAAGCCTAGTTTTCTATTGCTAGGCTTGCTTTTAGCACACATGGTACACCCTCTTACATATCTAGAAACTGTTTCATGCATTTTTGGCCAATAGTAGTATCTTTGTAGTTGTGCAATTGTTTTGCTTACACCAAAATGACCTGATATCAAAGAAATATGTTCTTCCCTAATTATATTAATCCTATTCGTTTGTGGAATGCATAGCTTTCCCAAGTGATACAAGAGTTGGTATTTAACATAGTAATCCAGTTCTTCTACCTTTTTTCCATTACTTAAAGCTGCATATACATCTTTAAAGTCTACATCTTGATCATATTGTTCAGTGTAGCTTTCATGCATTATTGAGTTATGCCTAAGTATAGTAGATGCATTTATAATTGGTCTGGACAACATATCTGCAACTTTATTATGTATGCCCTTTTTATATCTGATGACTAAATGAAACTGTTGTAGGAAACCCATCCACCTATAGTGTCTTGATTGCTGCAACTTAGTTTGTGAGTGAAAGTACTGAAGTGGCTGATGGTTAGTATGTATTATTGTTTCCTTGCCCATTAAGTAATGTTTCCACTTTTTCGCACTCTCGACTAATGCATACAATTCTTTATCATATGTAGGATAATTAACTACTGCAGAATTAAAAGTCTCAAAATGGTAGCATATGGGTTTACCATGTTGCATCAACACTACTCCCATGGCATAATCACTGGCATCTGTTTCGATCTCAAATGGTTGTTGAAGGTTTGGCAATGCCAGTACTGGTGCTGTACTAATTTTTTTCTTTCAAGGTGTCAAATGCTTTCTGCTATTTGCCTCCCCACTGAAACACCTTGTCCAATCCTGTCAAAGCATGTAAGGGAGATGCAATTAAGGAAAAGTTAGCAATAAACTTTCTCCAATATTGTGTTGCCCCTAGGAAGCTTCTAACTTCTGTAGCAGACTTGGGTTTAGGCCAGTTTACAATGACTGCAACCTTAGAGGGATTTATCTTCAGTTCACCACCCCCTACAATATGACCCAAATAATTCAAAGATGTTTTACCAAATTCACATTTTGATAATTTAACATAGAGATTTTCCTTTTTCAAAACATATAGAGTCTGCTTCACATGCTTTAAATGTTCTTTCCATGTTTTACTAAATATAATAATGTCATCTAAATATACAATTACAAAATCATCAATAAAAGGCATGAGTACATCACTCATTACTCTCATGAAAGTGGCAGGAGCATCAGTTAAGCCAAAAGGCATAACCAGCCATTCATTCAGCCCTTGCTTTGTTTTGAATGCAGTCTTCCATGCATCTTGCTCTGCTACTTTGACCTGATGGTAACCACTACGTAGGTCCAACTTGGAAAAGTAAACAACCTCTTTTAGCTGATCCAATAGATCATCTATGCGAGGAAGGGGATAACGATTCTTGATTGCTATTTTATTCAGTGCTCAATAATCAATGCACATCCTCCACGAACCGTCCTTCTTTCTCACCAACACGATTGGAGATCCACATGGTGATGTGCTTGGTCCTATGAACCCTTTCTCAAGCAGCTCCTGTACCTGCTTCTTGATTTCTGCATTCTCTAAAGTAGATAACTTGTACATTCCAACGTTAGGCAATGGAGCATCTTGTTGCAAATTAATATCATGTACAATTTCCCTTTTTGGTGGCAAACCTTTAGGTTCTTGAAATAATATATCATATTCAGAAACAACCTTTTCTAAATCAACTTGCTGTTTAGCATCACAACCCTTAAATATATTGGTTTTTTCAGGTTTCTTTTCCTTTACAACCATCAGTAAAAACTGCTTGCATGAATTTACAATTCTTTTCATCTGCCCTAAGTTTATGAGAGTTTAATTATTCTTGAGTTTATGAGCTCTTACAATATATTCGATTCCATCTTTAATGAGTTGATACTTATTTTCAGCTTTATAGAATATGGCTTTTCTATCATACAAGTAAGGACTTCCTAAAACAATCCCACATATATCCAAGGGAACAATATCTAACTCAACCTCATCCACAAATGCTGACCCAAAAGAAAACCTAAGTTTACATTGTTTAGTCACTTGTAGTTTTTCTTTATCACATACCCAACCTAATGGATATGGCTTCTTGTGAGGTGTGGTTAGCAGTCCCAATTTCTTTACAATTGCTTCAGAAATTAAATTTACTTGTGAGCCACTATCAAACGAAGTGTCAATCTTTTGATGCTTGGAAATAACTCTATTATGAAAAATCTCATGTCTTCTTCTCTCATTTTCTTCACTATCAATAGTTTGGGTAGAATTACTAGTAGATGCTTTAGAATTTTTACCTTTTATACCTGTGGCTGCAATTGTTGTTTCATCATGTGAGTCTAACCCCAAATATTCTTGCATGGCAACAGTAGTCTTCTTCTTCTTGCCATCGAACTTCTTGGGTTTCAGCTCCGGATGCAAAGACCAACAATGTTCATCATCATGTCAATCCTTCTTGTAGTGAGTGCATGAAGGTTTGGTATTTTGTACAGCATTGGCCTTCCTCTCTTTCCATTTATGCTTCCTCTTTTCCTTGTTCTTGCTTTCAGTGGGTTTTGATGATCCCCCAATCTCTGGGACCACATTCTTGCCTCTAGCCTCTAGATGTGTAGCCTGAACAGATACCTCATCTATGCTAGTAGGGTTAAACATGAGAATGGTATGCCTCAAATAACTGTGTAGATCACCTATATACTTCAGCAAAGTTTCAGGTGAGTCTAAGGAAATGCCTAGAATCAAAGCTCTCTTTCTAAACTCTTGGCTGTAACTTTGTACACTTTGCCCTTTTAATTGGCGAAGAGTTTGCTAACTCATCATAGCTTACTGCATATAAGCTAGTGGATAGAATTTTTTTTTAATTGTAGAAACAAATTCACTCTAAACAAAAAGAATTTTACCATGCTTCTTCAAGTTTGCTTGTGTTCTGCCTTCCCACCATACCAAGGCAGTTCCTCCAAGGTGTAGGCTAGCCAGCTGAATCTTACTTCTGTCTAAGTCAATGCTCTGCACCCTGCAATACACATCAATCTGCCTAATCCAGTTATCTAACTTATCTGCATTTAATTCTCCATCATATATTGGCAAATCAAACTTAACATCTAACTTAATCAAACATTTTTTCTTCTTTTTATTTTCAGGGCTGTCAAGAGGTGTGGGCAGAAGAACCTCTTTTCCTTTCCCTTTGCCTTCAGAATGGCCATCTATAAGACATTCTTCTGTTCCCTTGTCTTGTTTGGAAGTAGAAGAATCTTCACTTTGACCTTTCTTAAATTCTCGGTACATTTCCTCTACCATGGCTCTCATGGTCATGAAATTGTCCATGAACTGAAAGTCTAATTCCAAAGGATTTTCTTCTGTCATTTTCCTCTTAGGATAGACTCTACCAATTTCTGGGTTAGTTTCAACCAATCCTCGTTCTCCTAATTTAAGCTTTTATATAGTTAGAATTCACTAATCAGTCCATCACAATCTTTTCTAACCTTGGCAACCTAAAGCCCTGATACCACTTGATCTAGAAATGAGATCTAAGACAATTTAATAAGGTACTACAGACTTATGTGCATGGATTTGTCTATGTCATTTTATGCAATGGATCAATAAGATTGTGAAATGCATAGACAATGAAGCAGTTAAACAAAACATAATAGGAAACACATAACACAACCAATTTATCAAGGAGTTCACCCAATTCTCCTGGGTTACATCTCCTGGTCCAGCCTTCAGTCGTGGCCTCTCTATTATGTCTTCAAGCAGAGTTTTGTTTACAATAGTGAGCTCAATTTGAGCCTCACACACAAACAGATTACAATAACAAGAGCTTCACTTGAATCCCTCAAGCTTCCTCTGAGTACACAGACTCCCACACAGCTATCAATCTACTCTAAACTCTGTCTCACAATTGCTTTTGAACATTGCCTACTTGTTTTCTCTTTGTCTGTGGCTTTTAAAGCCAACTGCACTGCCTGTTCATTTCACGTCCTCAGCTCTCAGTCTCCCCAACCTTTGAATGCTTATAATCCCCCTGCCAGTGTTTCCCAATCATTGTTTAATGTATGGAGGGGAGGTGGCCACCTATCCATAACGCTAGAGTGCCCGGGTCTCTGAAATTCTTAAGACAGCCGCGCTCTATTAAAACATAGTGAAATGTATTTGAAATGGAGAAATTTGCCAAAAAATCATATATCAGACTTTAAAATTCCTTAAATATGTTTCATTTCTTTATCGAGTCCGTTCATAGATTGGCCATCGCATATTGGAAGGGCTCCGCCTCTGTGTATTTCGTTTAATATGAAACTGCACTAAATGTTGTAAATACCTACATTTTGGAATTGAAATATTGGTTAATATCATTGATAAACCCTTTCAGGTCCACAACATCGCATCGACGCTTTTCCCTTTGGTTTTACGTTTGTTTACGGAAATGCAATTTACAAAGGAAAACATAGTTTTATGGACTTCAACGTATATGCAATCCTGCCTATTAGATTATCGAGTCCATAATATCACTACCTTGATGGGTATCGGCCCCGCCCCACTGCATAGTTCCGATGTGATGTGGCAATGTGATATATCGTAATCGCTCATTGCAATAACCCTTGGGCCATTATAAAGCGCTCCTGTAATCCCCCGATAGTAATCGTCGATCTCATATGGGCCGTCGATCTGCGCACTTCATCGATGGTCCCGATTCACTCCGCCAATCGCTATTGCAATATGTGTATACAAAGCGCCAATATCCTGCCTACGGTCTCCGGCAATAGTGATCCGCCGATCGGATCTGGGCCGTTGATCAGCCAGATCTGACGGCTCTGATTTAATATTGTATTAAAGTGTTGACATCCCCGTTTACTCTATTTTCATGGGTTTTAGGCCTCCCAATAATGTTTTTCTCCATTCTGAAGGTTTTCTCCGCCATGCTAAAAGCATCCCTTTTGCGATATTTTTGATCCTTTAAAGGATTTTGGCATGATATTTCGAGTTTATGAAGACATAGAGAGTGTTTCTTGGATCCATTTCGATCACAAATACCATGTTATGTTTCTATAAAATTCACACTTTATTATTTTAGCATATAATTGATGTTCTCTTAAAATTTGTAGTACTAGTCCCAGGTGTTGTTTTTGCTTTTCTTCATTCTTGGAATACGCAAGAATGCCATCTATAAATACCAACACAAATTTGTGTAAGTACTTGTTAAGTATGTTTTTCATCAAGCACATAGAAGTTATTGGGGCGTTAGTAAGTCCAAATAGTAACACTACAAATTTGCAGTGACCATATTTGGTTTTGAAGGTCATCTTATAAATATCCTCATCTTTGATTCTCAGTTGGTGATATCCAGTGCTTAAATCAATTTTTGAAAGAATAGTTTCCCCCCTTACTTGATCAAACAAATCGTCGATAAGAAGCAATGGATATTTATTCTTTGTAGTTAACTTCTTTAATTGATGATAGTCAATGCACATATTAAATGTGCCATCCTTTTTTTTTTTACAAATAACATGAGCCCCCCATGGTGATACATTAGACCTAATATAGCCTTTGTTCAACAATTCTTGTAACTGCATTTTTAGCTCAATCAACTCAAGTGTACTCATTTTGTAAGGAGCTCTAGATACTAGGGTTGCACTGAGTACTAAAACAATGGAAACGTTTATATCTTTGTGAGGAGGTAAGCTTGGAATTTCCTATGGAAAGATATCTTAGAATTAATTAATGATTGGGAGAGTTTTTAAATTTGTTTCTTTTGTTTGTTGCTCACTTGCTTCCACATGAACATAAACAATGGACACCCTTTCTGTGCACTCTTTTTCATTTGTAAATTTGAATATTGCCTGACTGAAACAAGTTTTGGTATGCCTTTGATTAGTTGATTTTGTCCTTTCTGATTCATATAACTCATTATTTCTCTAAATAGTTTATAATGGCCCCTTGTTCTTCCAACCTCTCCATGCCTATCAACACATCATATGATCCTAAGGGAAATATATTTAGGTTCACTGTCGTAGAATAGCCATTTAAGTCATGATGGCACTGTCTTATTTGGTTGGTTACTCTCTTCTTGGTACTAGTAGCTAGTTGTACTAACAATGTGGTTTTATACTTTTCAAGTTTAATTTTACATTTTTCTACCACCTGTGGCGCAATATAACTTAAACTAGCTCCTAGGTCGATTAAAATAGAAATAGATTGGTTTAAAGTAATACCTTCAATTTCGATCATTATCGATTTGTGCTCCACTTGTCTATCGTCCAAGGTTGTGCTTATTCTTGGGACATTTAGAGCAACATCATTCATTGTGGTGGCTTCATGAAAAACTTGTATATTTTCGATATATCTAGGGTTATGTGGAAAATCCCTCAAAAAATGAAGCTCATCACACCCCTGCTTATATTTTTATTATTCAGATCCATGGGTTTGGACCTAGTTTGAGATTGTGTTGACTGATTTATTTTCCCTTTACTGAAAATTTTCCATTGGTGGTCTTTCCCAAAATTTTTAAGATAGGTAGGTTTCTATCATTTTTCCCTGATTGCAGATTTGGTTTTATCTTTACTTTGCTAGGATTTGGTGCCCTCACGTTGATTTTTAAACTATTGACAACACAGTCTGGCCTTTCTTACTATTTCTTCCATTGTCTTAGGATTATCAAATTCAATCCTTTCCTTATAGATAGTAGGAAAACAATTTAGTGTTGCACCTTGAGTTTCTCTTCCCTAAGGTAAGGAACATACCTCAGTAAATTTGTAATTTTTTCCATAAATTCATCCATGGTTAAATGTCCCACTCTTAGAACTCCTTTGTGCGATCATCATAATAACGTTCACTTAAGTAGCGAGACTTAAACTGCTTATGGAACTCCTCCCAAGCTACTGCCCTTTCTTCCAATAGATGCACACTTCTAGCTTCTTCCCACCAGAGAGAAACTTGGCCTTGCAGCTGATAAATAACAAAAGTTTCCTTCAAGGTACTCTCATATTCATAAACTTGAAAATATTTAGTCATATTAAGAATCCATGCTTCTGCATCCTCCTCCTTCTCCCCATCAAAAATATGGGGCTTGATTTTTATAAATTCCTCTTATAACCCCACATGCTTCTTTTTCTTCTATTCTCTCAGATATTCTCTATATGACTGCCCTCCACTTTCATATTCCTTGGATCATGTGCTTTATTTATTTTTAACACTTCAGGTTCACTAGTTCTATGGCTAAATGTTTCAATCAGTCCCTTAAATATTTTTCCTTGCTCTTCACTAGCCTTTAACACGTGTTAATTGTTGCTCCTTGGATAAGCCAACTCTTGCTGTAGATTTCTAATAACATCCATAAATTGATAATTTCTTGGGGTAACCTCATTTCCCAACTCAACATATAAATCTTCACCTGCAGTGATAGCTAGAGGTGGATCCTCTTCCCACTAGTAGAAAATGATGAAATTAATGACTATGTGACTAAAAACGTTAGTCACCACAATTATTTCAATTGAATTACTACTAAATTTGAGCAATTTTAAGTGACCGAACTAAAAATGACTAACTTAAATGACTAATTTAGTCTAGGGATAAAACATATGACTACATATTAAGTGACTAAACTAAGAATGACTAACTTAAATGACTAATTTAGTCTAGGATTAAAAAATATGACTAGATAATAAGTGACAAAGTTATTTCATGATGAGACTACCCTACAAGCCACCAAATTTCTATCATATCCATGAACTCAACAACAATTTGTGGTTCAAGATAGAGCTAATTTGGAACAAACTTAGCTCTAGAACCTAGGATTTTTTTTCCACCTCTAATGTTTATGGAGAAAGAGATCAATTTATAAATCACGTGGGAGCCAAAATATCACCTTTCCCATGTTGACTCCCTCTATTGAACATCATGGAAAATCTCCATAGATTAGTTATCCTTACTAAAACAAACATTTCATTGGAAATGATCATTAATCCTATGAAATTACTACTTCACTATACTTTTTTACCACACATAGCTTATTTTGATGTCTACCCTTTTTATTTCAAGACAATGCTACCCTACAAGCCACCAAATTTCTATAATATCCATGAGGTCAACACCAATTTGTGGTTCAAGATATAACTAAGTTGGAACAAATTTAGCTCTAGAACCTATGTTATTTTTTCACCCCTAATGTTTATGGACAAAGAGATATCAATTTTCTAAAACATGTGAGAGACAAAGTATTACCTTTCCCATGTTGACTCCCTCTATTGCACATCATGAAAAATCTCCATAAATTAGTTATCCTTATTAAGCCAAACATTTAATTGGAAATGATGATTGATAATTACCATGACATTACTACTTTTTTGCACTTTTTAACCACACAAAACTTGTTTCGATATCACCATAATTCACTTTTAATAAATCAACCAAAATCCCCTCAAATAATATTTAGTGATACAAAAACCTAAGAATTTTTATAAATTAATAATTAGAAATACCTCCCATTAAAAACCAGAAAAGATTCAACATTTTATTTAATGGAATTTAATTCCTCCTGAAAATTAAAATAATTATTTGTAATTAAAAATACCTCCCATTAATCAGGTATGGAAATCAACCTAACCAAATCCAAACTTTTATTCTTCAACACGTCCATTCCTATGCAGAGAAATCTCAGCAGAATTCTGAATATTCAAAAGAACTCCCTTCCAACCAAATACCTTGGTTTACCGCTTTCGGAACATGCTTACAGATCGAGCAACTGAGAAGCCCTTCTCAACAAAATTAGAGCTAGGCTAAGCAGCTGGACCCACCGGGCACTAAACATGGCCAACAGACTGATATTGATAAATTCCATCCTTCAAACCATGCCAGCCTACATGGTCTCAGCACTTGCAGCCCCTAAGGTGGCTTACAAGACCATCCGAAACATTCAGTGCTCCTTTCTCTGGAATGGACCCTCTAATAAATCCAAATGGGCCCTCCTCAAATGGATAGACATTTGCAAACCAAAAATGGATAGAGGCCTGGGCCTTCGAGACCCTGAGACATTAAGCAAGGCCGTAGCAGCAAAAATCTTGTGTAGATGGGTTGAAAATCCTGACTCCCTATGGGGCGCCCTGTGGAAAGTGAATTATACAACCCAAATCAGGGACAAAGACCTCATCCGGCTTACATGCACCACTCAAGGATCCCCAATCTGGAACAAAGCCTAGGAAAATAGACATATTGTTCAGCAACATAGCTTCTGGGAAGTACACCAAGGTAACACAACCCTATTCTAGGAAGATGCCTGGTAGCAGCTTCCAACCTTGGAACGCCCAGACTGGAACACTCTTAAAAGAGCCATGCAGGAGGAAGGCAAGATTACAGCAGCAGACTACTGGCAACCGGCAAGCGAAGCAACCATATGGCAGAACTAGATTTCTAGAGAACAATGGCATACTCCAATAGGCCCAAGGAATGTCAACCTTTTTCTACAAGACTTGGACAAAAGAAGAATCCTCAGATCCAATAAAGAGGACATCATAAGATGGGGAAGTAACCCCAAAGGCACATTCAATCTCAAAGAAGCTTATAAGCTCTTGGCGGCCTCCCCAGATCAGCAATCAGACCACAAATGGCAAACCCTGTGGAGCAAAGGAACTTGGCCAAAAATCACACTTTTCTCTTGGCTAGTCATGCATAATAGGGCTCTCACATGGGACAACCTTCAAAAATGAGGTTTTGTAGGCCCTTCTCGATGTATACTCTGCGAGAATGGTTCGGAAATGCTCAATCACCTGCTCAATACCTGTCCCACAGCTTGCTCTCTGTGGGATGACATGGCCATGGTCTTCAGACAATCAGATAGAGACAGAAACTCCATCCAAATTTCACTAAGCCAGTGGAGATCTTCCATATCCTCCAACCCCCTGGTCAACAGTGCCTGGAATCTAGTTCCAGGCGCATTAATTTGGATCCTATGGAAAGAGCGAAACGCAAGAATATTCAAAGACATAGCCACAAGAGTACACATGTTGATAAGGAAAGTTCAACTGCTCATCACAGAAACAGTCAACGCCATGGGCATATAGAAGATAGAGGGAAACACATCTCCAAATGAGGCAAGAATAATATAGATCCTGCATCTTCAAACAAGGACCAACTCTGCTGGAAGGAACCAGACCACAACAGGAATGCCACAAGACAAATGGACCCTGCCCCCTTCTAATACATTCAAACTCAATTTCGACGGGGCTTCAAGACAAAACCCGGGCACAACAGGCTATGGGGGAGCAGTTCAGGATCACACAGGAGCAATCCACCTCATCTATCATGGCAATCTCGGAGTGAACACCAATAACGCTGCAGAACTAATCACTCTCCTCCAAGGCCTCACTCTGGCTGGTCGATACAAATTCCTACCTCTGATAGTGGAGGGCGATTCAAAGATAATAATAAGGATGATCAGGAAACTCCAGATGGGCGCACAGGTGCACAAAGTAACCCCAAGCTGGAGGCTATCAGCAATACTAAAAGATCTCCAAGGCTAACTCTGCAACATGAAAGGGATCACCTTCCAAGGTGTTCGAAGGAAAGCAAACAAGCTAGCTGATGCATTGGAAAATGAAGGGATCGACTCCAATCTGGTAGAGTACCACAGTCTATGGTAGGATCAGGAGGCGGGAGAACTCGAAGCCAACTGCCACAATATCCAACAAACGGATCTGCAAGCACAAGCCTAGGCCACAAGGAGTCCTCGTTACAGGAAACCATGGCAAACTCAATCAATGCCCGATCGATTATGAGAAAGTCACGCCCAAGGGAGAACACAACCAACAGGATCGGGAAAAATCAAGTAGCATCCTGTCACACCGGTCTCTGAAAAAGAAAATCTGCTTCGCAGAATGATCGATCACAATCTTCGGACAGTGTAGCTCTGTGATGATCGGACTTTTTGGGCGCGCCAGAGCGTATTAATATTCAACGAATACATCCATTGGAAGCAATATCTCTTGGAGGTCACATTGACTCCCAGGAATCTATGTATTTTTATACAACAAAACTAATATAATCTGCTTAACTTTACAAAAAAAAAAAAAAAAAATACCTCCCATTAAAAATAAGCAAAGACTCATCATTTTATGTAATGGGATTTAATTCCCCTTGAAAAGAACATGAGCATTTAAAAGGAGAATTTCATTTAAGTTCCATTCAAAGTTTCATGATTTGTTTCTTTGTGATTTCCCTCCATTTGAAAGTTTGTCCAGGAGGAAGGGTGCGACAAACCCAATTCATGAGATTGGATTCTCCATGCCTCCAATCGTGGTGATTTGGTTCTATCGCACGAATGTGCACAGGTTTCCCACACTATTGGGTGTTGGCCCATACCCAAGCCCTCCATCTCTCTGAGAAACTTTGAAATACTTCTACACCAACACAAAGAGGCACTCAATTACAGGAGATCTATCTGGGCAGGTCAGAAACGTCAAGAAATTGGGTTATAGAAACAGGAACGGAAATGGGCCTCGCCTCTAATAAAGATATTTGTATCAGGGTATACCATCCATCAATGAAGCTTTCCTGTCAGATAATGTATTGGGGGCTGGAGGGATTCTCGGGTACTGGTGGGTTTGGGAAGGCACAAACAAGTGCCTAAAACAGGGCTTCAAAGCTTAAAGCCAATGTTTTGTTGGGCTATTTCCATCATCAAATAAAATTGGATGGAGAATTTGTTTGGTTGGTGCACCTCACACTACTTACAGATCATTTCTCTATCAGTGTAAGTTAATTCAACTATATGTTTCCTTTCTCCCTTGTCCTCCTTCACTTGTATTATGAGGCTATATTTCTAGGATTCCATGGAGGAAGATGAACCCAAAGGCATCAAAAATAATATCTTCACCAAAGAAGACAACAGGTGCCTTTCTGACACAAAAATCAACCAAGAAAATAAACAAATAAGACAACAAGAATGCATTGATTATGATAAGGAAATCAAATATCCTAATACCATAGGTTTTTACAAGTAGATGCTCTAGCATAGATGGATTCTAATTATCCAGTCATCCCTAAAAATAAAATAAACCCAAAAAGAACCTCGGATTTTCCTCAACCCAGGCTTTTGAGAGTCCCAAAGCAAAGAAATATGATGCCAAGGAAACAAACGTGGACTCAGAGAAGCAGTATTGAGGATTTTTTCCAGAGGAGAAGCTTCCAAACACCAAACCCACTCAAAAGGTAGGTAGCTAATTGTATTTTATCTTTATTTTATAATTATAATAATTACTGATTCTCGCCCCTAAGGAACTTGAAAGAATCTCAAACGCTCTAGGATTAGACTGCAAAGCCAACTTTATACTTTATTAAAAATAAAAGAAAATGAATGTGTATATATACAATGGGATGAGCCCCATGGATAACCTCCATGGTGGGAAAATAGAAAACCTACGTGAGCTTACAACTCACAACACAACAAAGAAAACTAATTTTCTCTCTTTAGAAATTACCAACACTAACACCCCCCATAAGTGAAATAGGGAGGAAACAAACATATGGGTCCCAGAAACAAGGCCTGATGAGGTACCCATGTACAAAAACAATGAAACCTCATAGAAAACTAGAAACAAGAAACTAAAGAAAAAAAAATTAGTGAAGGTAGGAGGATTCAAGAGGACCCCCCAAAGACTACTTCCTTCACCCAAAGCATCGAAATTAGCTAAAGAAACCTAGGAGATGCAAGAGATTTAGTGAAGATTTCAGCCACTTGTGCTTCGATAGGAAGATATTCCATATTGAGAACTCTATCTTGGATCAATTTCTTGATAAAGTGCAGGTATATCTCTATGTGTTTGTTCTACTTATGCTAAAATATATTTCTAGAGATGTTGATGACACTTTGGTTGTCACACCAAAGAGTGGTCAGATGCTCCAAGAGAACCCCCCAAATACTACTTTCTTCACCCCAAGCATCGAATGAAGCTAAAGAAACCTAGGATATGCAAGAGGTTTAGTGAGGATGGCAGCCACTTCCACATTGGTAGGCAGATATTCTAGATTGAGAACTCTATCTTGGATCAATTACCAGATAAAGTGCATGTAGATCTCTATGTGTTTGCTCCGCTAATGCTGAACTAGATTTCTGGAGATGTTGATGGAACTTTGGTTGTCACACCAAAGAGTGGTCAGATGAGCTTCTTGAATTCCAAACTCCATTAGTAACTCTTTAAATCCAAAGGACTCCTTGACTAGCCAAGACTTGAACATGGTATTCAACCTCGGCAGAAGACAATGCAATTGCTGATTGTTTCTTGGAGGACTAGACAATAGGAGTTGAACCAAGATGGTAAGAAAAGCCTAATTTAGACTTTGGATCATCAACATAACCAACCCAATCAAAGTCGGTAAAACCTTCTAGCTTAGAAGAACCAGCAAGTGTACTGAATGCCAAACTTGGAAGTACCATGAATATATCAAAGAATGCGCTTAGCTACTTTCCAGTGACTCTCATGTGGATCCTAGGAGAACCGAAAGACAAGTCCAACTGCAAAAGAAATGTCTATTCGGGTATGTTTCAAGTACAACGAACTCCCAACCAACTCTCGATACAAGGTTAGATCAACACTGGGTGACGAGCAACTAGCAGTAAGTGTAACACCTGACTGAAATGGAGAGGGTGTTGACTTATAATCAGCTATGCCAAATCTCTAAAGCAAATCAAGAGCATTCTTTTGTTGGTAATTGAAGATGCCATTTAACGTTTGATGAACCTGCAAACCAAGAAAATAATACAAAAAGCCAAGATTTGTCATGTCAAACTACTCCATCAGCTGTTGTTGTACACTATGTTTCATGGATGAAGAACTCCTAGTAATAATAAAATCATCCACATATAGAACTATTAATTTTAGGATAACAATGGCATATTCTATGCTTAGAGAAATTTTATTTCAATTTCTTTATTAGCCCAATATCAATATCTAGTTCAACAATCACATCATCATGATAGTAAAATGTAGATAGAACATAAACAACAATAGTAGAAGACAAGCCAATAGAAGAGGAAACAAGATATGGCACCAGTCGGGAATAAAACCCAATGTGGGGAAACCCTTGATCAATTCTTCTTATAATTCTTCAAAAGTTTAATAGAGAGAGAGCACAATTTACTATATTCACTTGCCCAATCTGATGAGTCAAAACAACAAAAACAGAAACAAAATTTGACCTCCAAAAAAACTCGGTCAACCTAGGTCAACTCGACCTCAAACAATAAGATAATGCAACCCAAAACAGTCTAAAATTAACCAGTCAACTAAAGTCAATGCAGCAACCAAAACTAGGGCAGTTAGCACTGGTCAACACAGGCTTAAAACTACCTCAGTTTTTGTGTCTAGAACTACGGCCTACCCAAACAGAAGTCTCCCTCACAAAAGAAAATTCAACATTGGTCAAAGTTGGCCACCTGCAATTTTGGACAAATCTAGTCTATGCAGCAGCTAGAAAATTAGACCTTCCTTCACATGTGTGGAGAGAGAGAGAAGCCTAGAAATCTGTACCCAATCAAAAGAGATAGAAATATGAACGAGAGTGATGCCAAAATGAGGAAGAGGCACCTTCTATTTATATGCAACATTGAAGGCTAGAGGAGGCTAATTTGATGGCTAGTCGACTTAGACAATATGTCCATAATCAAAATAAATTCATAACTTCATTTGTACATGTCAGAATGGGATGATCGTTAGATCAATCCTACACCTCTCGGAAAGAGGAATCTAAGAAAAATATCAGTTGCCTAATGAGAGTTGTCCAATGTGATGTTTGGCCCTAGTTTCTAAATTTAACACTCCCTCTCAACTAGGGAGAACATCACCTGCCAAACTATCTGACAATCTGTACCAACCCTGTCACTTCTCTTCTCTATTGAACCATGAAGAAAGAACAAATTATCGAGAATGTATCATACCATTCTCCACTGACTTGAAGTCAGTGTCCAATAATAGAGAGTGTGTCATACCACTCTTAACTGACCTGAAGCCAGTTTCCATTGATCCCAGATCAATATCAACATCCTATCATAGGGAGTACGATAGTACATGATGCATCAATCGGTAGTACTATGGTCCGTATCCTCATTTCCCTACTCATTAGCCATATGAGAGGTACTTTCCATGAGTCTCTGACTGCATGGGTAGGATGTGTAGGTAGGAGAAGGTGAACCACTCATCCTATTCATATGCCACCATGGGGTATCACAGGGGAAGGTGAACCACTCACCCTATGGTCGCTAATCACCCCAAGAAGTACCTCAAGCCCCCTGAGCTCCCAGAGCTCAACATCCATTGCATACGAGGCCCTCATAAGAGGGTCTCTCCACGACTCGAAGTCATTCACAGAAGATTAAGAATTTGACTTTTCCCAGGGGTTTCGTAAGAATATTAGCGACCTGATCATTAGTCCCAATGTGTTGGAGCCTTATTGCTCCCCGTTGTACCATATCTTAGATATAGTGGTACTTGATATCAATATTCTTGGAGTGGTCATGAAACACAAGATTCTCCAAAATACGAATCCCACTCTAATTGTCATAGAAGATCATGACGGTAGCCAACGCATGTCAAAACAACTCACTAAAGAGCTTCCTCAACCAAAGAGCTTCATAAGAGGCCAAACTAGTAGCAATATATTCAGCCTTAGCGGTGCTCAAAGTAACTAACTTCTGCTTCCTTCTCATCCATGATATCAAAGCAAAACCTATAGAGAAGCAACATCCACATGTGCTTTTACGATCCACCACACTTCCAGCCCAATTTGCATCAGAGTAACCATGGAGCCTCACATTCCCAACAGTGTATCTCAGTTCATAAGTGATTATGCCCTGAAGATATCTCAAGAGATTTTTGGCATCAATCCAATGTATGTGATGAGGCTTGACCATAAATTGGCTCAATTTATTCACTATAAATCATATGTCCGGACGAGATTTCACTAAGAACATCAAGGGCACCACAATTTGAAGATACTTAGAAGGAGTTCCCAAATTGAGCCCAACAACACTTCTGCATAACTTCTTGACGTTAAGTTCCATCAGAGTAATCACGAACTTGCAATCCACCATCCCAAATCTTTCAAGAATATTCACAATCTATTTTCCTGGGGAAAGGAAAATCTCACCTTTCTTTTGCCAGACCTCCAACCCTAGGAAGTAATGCATCGGTCCTAGGTCCTTAATCTTGAATTTGGAAGCCAACTCCCTCTTACATTGATGAATAAGAGGGTCTGCACATGTTAGAAATAAATCATCCACATAGAGTACTAAGATGAGAGGTCTATCATTCTCAACCTTAAAATAAAGGTCTGGATTAGCTTCACTTCTCATAAATCCCAGCTTCATTAGATAGCCACCGATCCTCTCATACCGAGGCTAGGGTGATTTCTTCAACCCATAGAGGGATTTCTTCAACCTGCATACATGTGACTAATCTGGAACTTCGAACCTCTCAGGTTGTTCTACATAGACTTCCTCCTTAAGTGAACCATGCAAGAAGGTAGTCTTGACATCAATCTGATGAAGATTCCATCCTTGCGAGGTAGCAAGGGCTATACTCCAATGGATGGTGGTGTAGCAGGCAACTAGTGCACATATCTCATCATAATATACACTTTCCTTTTGAGAGAAGCCTCGAGCAACAAATCTAGCCTTGAACTTTTTGGCACTTTCATCAGCTCCATGCTTGATCTTGAAGAGCCATTTCGAGGTGACAACGAATTTATCCTTAGGTATAAGGACCACATTCCAAACATCATTCTTCATAATTGGATCATAACTCTTCATTCATTGCATCCTTCCGAACCTGGCATTTGGTAGCTTCTTCGAATTTGGAAGGCTTAGATTGAACAACGGTGCTCATAGCAGTTAAGCACCCCTGATACCTATTCAGCTTCTTACTTTCACAAAATGTCCCCCTATGTGCAACATGTCTCTCGGCATCTTCAAGAGTCTCCCGAAGCCATGAGGGTCTCCTTTTCAAGGAGGAGGGCTCATGAGGGGCTGGATTAATGGGATCCATTACTCCTTCAGCATCGAGCATCTACTCATCCTCTTATTCTCTCTGCTTTTCGGAATCTGCTTCTTTTCCCTTCCTTGGAAGAGGAAGGTTACTAATATTCCCAAGGGCTGCATCCTCATCAAAAGTTACATCATGACTAATCTCCACTTCTCTTTGACCATACACATAGATTGTATATGTCTTAGAAGTTTCATTATAGCCCACAAATGTTCTTTTCTTCCTGGAAGCATCCAATTTGCCCCTTTTTTTCAACACATGAAAATTTACGGGACTGCCAAAAAATTCTAAAGTGAGAAACATCGAGTTTCTTACCAGTGAAAACTTCTTAAGGAGTCTTGGAGTCCAACGCTTGATGAGGGCATCTTTTTTGAAAATACACGACAATGTTTGTAGCTTTGATCCATAAGAACTTCGAAAGGCTTTGATTTTGAAGCATGGCATGAGTGGCTTCTACAATAGAATGGTTCCTTTTCTCAGCAACACCAGTTTGTTTAGAGTATATGCAGTAGTGGTCTCCCTCTTAATTCCAACTTCTCTACAATAATATTTGAACTCATTTGATTCGTATTTGGTTCCATTATCGGTCCTCAATATTTTGATTTTCTTCCTAGTTTGATTTTTGACCAAAGCTTTGAAACAACGAAACCATGAGATTACTTTGTCCTTCTTCTTCAATAAATATATCCAATTCTTGCGAGAGAAATCATTTATAAAGGTTTCATAATATAAGTATCCTCCCAATGAGTTCATGGGAATTGCACTAGATAGATTAGAATAAACCAATTGCAAAATGTCTGTGATCTTGCTATCACCTGAGGGGAATGGTCCCCTTGTATGTTTTCCCTCGGCACATCCCTGACATACACCTTCATGCTTTATTTTGAATTTGGGCATACTTGTAACCATACTCCTTGCATCAAGTAGAGCCTTATAGTGAATATGAGAAAACCTTTGGTGCCATAGCTCAGATTGAAGAGATGTGTCACAAGACATAGCTCCCAGTGGACTTCCTCCAACTTGATATAAATTTTCAACCCTGAATCCAAGAGTAAATGCTTCTTTGAAATTTCTTTTCCATACACGTACCTTTCCATCGATGAATTCCACCTTGAATCCTTTGTCTTCCATTGCCGATATAAACACAAGATTCTTCTTTAGATCAAGTACATATAGTACTTCTTGAATATGAATGATGTTACCTTGATTCAATTAAAGGGTAACATTCCCAACTCCCTTCACAAGATAGGTGGCTTTGTCTCCAAGGATGATTTCCAAATTTGTATCCTTCTCTATCAGATTTGAAAGAGCTTCCTTATACCTGGTGAAGTGTCATGAGGCACCACTATTAATCAACCAATTTCCCAAATTATCTGGAGGAGAGGTAGTATAGAGGGAATATAGAAGATAAAATTCCTTTTTCTTAGAATTTACAACATTAGACTCATCATACTTGGAGTTTCTTGTTCTTTTAGAAGCTTGATCATTTCCAAGTTGAGTAGCGGAAGCATTTATTTTCCCTTTTTTTTTTAACCTTCCATTCCTTTGATTGTTGATGTTTCCCCTAGAATGATTGTGATCATCATCATGAGATGTGTGCCTTCTATTTGGACACTCCCTAGCATAGTGACCAAACTTGTTGCAAATGAAGCATCTTCCCTTCCTTCCATTTTTGAATCTCGGTCTTCTGTGACTTTGCTTCTTTGAACCTACATTGTTCTTATTCTTGGCATGAGCGGAGAATGTGGTAGGATTATTCTTATTTGAAGGCATATCCAATTCCATCATCCTTGTTTCTTCTTGACAACATCTAGTCAACAATTCTTCAAAACCTAGAATTTTGTTGTTATTGAGAATAGTAGTGTTGAACACATGCCATTTGGGAGGAAGACCTCCAAGGGCAATGAGAGTGAGATCGCTATCAGCAATAGATTACCTGATCAAAAGAAGATTATTTTTTATCTTTGGTAATCCTCATGAATTAGGATTTAATATTCTCACCTTTTCCCTTCTTTATATCCTTCAACTTGTTCTTGAGGAAAATAATTTTATTTGCATTGCTAGATTTGAACATGCCAACCAACCTGTCATATATCTCCTTTGATGTGTTCAAATAAGAAATGTAAGAAACTAGATGCTTATGAATAGAATCACTGATGATCTTATTGGCTTTGACTTCATCTTTCTTGTATTTGGTTTTAGCAGCAGTCGGTGCATTAGAAGGAGGTTCTAAAATCTTTCCCTGCAAATAATCCATCACATCTTGTTCTTATAATGTCAAATCAAGAGACATCTTCCATGCATGATAATCAGACTTATCATGAAGCTTATCATCAGACTTGAAGTAAGATGTGAAATGCATTGAATCTTGTCTTTGATTAGTGATTTCTCCTCTTGGTGATTTCTCTTCTCACTCTTGCTTGGGCTTTGTCTTCACTTCAGCTCTAATCCCATGTTAATTTTAGGATAAAAATGGTATTGTTCTATGCTTAGAGAAAATTTATTTCAATTTCTTTATTAGCCTAATATCAATATCTAGTTTAGCAATAAAATCATCATGATAGTAAAATGCAGATAGAACATAAACAAAAATAATAGAAGACAAGCCAACACAAGAGGACACAAGATATGGCACCAACCAGGATAAACCCCAATGTGGGGAAACCCTTGATCAATTCTTCTTATAATTCTTCAAAAGTTTATCAGAGAGAGAGTACAATTTACTATATTCACTTTCCCAATATGATCAGTGAAAGTAGAAGAAACACAAATATAAATTGACCTCTAAAACAGTTCAGTCAACCTTGGTCAACTCGACCTCCAACAACAAGATAATGCAACCCAAAACACTTTGAAATTAACCAGTCAAATGTGGTCAACTAAAGTCAACGCAACAACTAGAGCTAGGGTAGTCAATGCTAGCCAATGTAGGGTACAAACTGCCTTAGTTTTTGTGCAAAGAACTGTGGCCTTCCCAAACAGAAGTCTCTCTCACAAAATTGAAGCCAACGCTGGTCAAAGTTAGCCTCCTGAAATTTTGGTCAAATTTGGTCAATGCAACAGCTAGAAAACAAACCTTCCTTCACATGTGTAGAGAGAGAGAGAAGCCCAAAAATCTATACCCAATCAAGATGAGACAGAGAAATATGAATGAGAGTGATGCCAAAATGAGGAGGAAGCACCTTGTATTTATATGCAACGTTGAAGCGTAGAGGAGGCTAATTTGATGGCTGACGGACCTTGAGAATTTGTCCATAATCAAAATAAATTCATAACTTTATTTGTACATGTCATAATGGGATGATATTTAGATCAATCCTACACCTCTCGGAAAGAGGAATCACAAAAAATATCAGTTGCCTCATAAGAGCTATCCAAAGTGGTGTTTGGCCCTAGTTGCCAAATTTAAGAAGAACTAATACCAAAAGATCAGTTCCTTCTCTTTTAGTATAAATTGTAGGATCTGAGTGACAGTGAGCAATGCCTATAATCAGTAGAAAACTATCCATCTTCTCATACCAATTTCGTGGATCCTATATAAGACCATACAAAGAACAATGAAGGATGTAGACAAGAGAAGAGTCTTGCACAAAACCAGGGGGTTACTCCATGTAGATTTCTACCCGAAAATCTTCGTGCAAGAAAGCACTCTTCACATCCATCTGATAAACTAACCAGCGTTGTGAGGCAGCAAGAGAAAACACAAGGCATATGGAATTCATTTTGGAAATAGTGGAAAAAGTTTCAGAGTAATCAATACCTTCCACCTATGAAAAACCCTTGGCCACTAGTCGTTCCTTATACTTGTCAATAGTACCACCTGAAACATACTTTGTCCTATAGACCCATTTGCAATGAACTAGTTTTCATCCCTTGGGAAGAGGAATGAGATCATATGTATGATTCTTCATCAAAGAAGAATACTCCTCTATCATGGCAGCTTCCCATTTAGGTATCCCAACAACATCAAAAAAAATTTGGGGATCCTCTGAAATGGCATGACAGAAAAGAGAAATACCAATTGTCTTGGGCTGAATATTGTTGGGAGCAGGAGAAAAATAACTGAAATTAGATACATCATAGCTATACCTTTCAAGTCACTTCTTCTGGAGAAGGCTTCTCCTTTCTTGTTCCTGATTAATATGTCCTGTGTAGGATGATCAACTACAGGAAGTGGTTGTTCTTTTGGCTAATTTTCATCTTTAGGAGGAGGATTATCATTATCCTCTTGATCATCAAGAATAAAACTATTAGCATGACCTACACCATCCATAGTGGGTTCTGTTGAGTGTTTGAAGTTCTCATCAAAACAAATAGCTCTATGAAACAAAACATCCTTTGTAACAGGATCAAACAATCTATATGCTTTCATGTATTCACAGTAGCCAACAAAAAACTATGGTTGGATCTTTTTCTCCATAGCTTTATGTTTCTCATTTGGAATCAAGGTCCTTGTTGCATTGCCAAAGACTCTGAAAGTAGATACATCGGGTCTTTCATGGCTCCAACTTCCTCTAGAGTCATATGTAACACTACTTGATGAGGCATCCAATTCTGAATATAATTTGCACAATTCACTGCTTCGGTCTAGAAGGAGGATGGCAGGTTCTTAGGCTGAATCATGCAATTGGTCATTTCTTTCAATGTCCTATTCTTCCTTTTAGCAACAACATTCTACTGGGGGGTGTAGGGAACACAATGCGGATGTAAGATGCCATGTTCTCTACAAAAATATTTGAATGCCTGACTAACATAATCCCCAACATTATCTGTGTGTAGATTCTTGATATGAAGAGAGGATTACTTCTCAACAAAATCTTTAAAAGTTTTTAAAGTGGCCAAGACTTCACTTTTAAACTTAAGAAAATATACCCAATATCTGCGTGAGAAATCATCAATGAAGGTAAGTTCATACTTAGCTCCTAGAAAGGAACGAGTTGGGAAGATCATAAAATCACTATGCACTAACTCAAGAGGAACAGTAGCCCATAATTATTTCCCTTTTGGAAAGGGATATTGATATTGTTTGCCAAGAACACATCCTGGACAAAACTCCATTTGTGTATGACACCTTAGGAAGCCTAAGAACAAGATTTTGAGAATTCATTTGCTGCAAATATATGTAGTTAATATGTCCAAATATTTCATGCTAAAGCTTACTTGACGAATCATCATGTGCAATAAAAGAGTTACCAAAAGAAGGCTCAAAACCTGCAAATATGTATAATAAAGAGTTTTGATCTACCTGTCCATATGCAACAACAACTTCTAGATCTTGTAGTTCTCGAATGACTACATCATTGGGAGAAAACTCAATTGTTTTCCCATCCTCATAATGGCAGATATGATAAATAGAAAGTACATTTATGGGGATGTTAGGCACAATCAAAACATTCTTGATGCAACCACCATCAAACTACACAGTTCCTGATCCACAAACATCAAACTGTGAAGAGTCTCCCGCTGCAATTTGGGAAACATTAAAATCAAATGGGGATGGAAGCAAATTATTGGAATGAGTCATATGATGAGATGCACCTGAGTCAAATATCCAGTTGTCTAAGAATGCATGTAAAGCTCGAGCAAATAAAGAATGGCCTTTCCCAGATGAAGAGGGTTTGGATATTGAAATATTATTCTCCTTCATCACTTCATTCAATGCTACAAGTTTCTTATAACACTTGGATTCTGCATGCCCTTTTCCTCCACAAACACTGCAGGTTTCATTTGACCTCTTCTTCCATGGCTTGGAGGAATACCTTTTGAACTTGGAAGAGGATGGAGAGGGATTTGACATTTGCTTAGGTTTGGAGGGAGGCTCACTACTTTGAGTAGAATCATTCTTCTTTTGAGTACTAGCTTTGGATTTTCCTTTGGAGATATGTGCTACAAGAGCTTGAGACATTGAGCTAGAAAGAACATATAACTATTGAAGCTTAGATTGTTCTCTTGTTAAGCATTCACAAAATAACTCAAAAGAAGGCATTTTAAAATTATCACCAAGTGCATCCATTGTTGAATAAAATGTAGAACAAAATACCCGATACAAGCCCTTCAACTTGGATAGAATTAAGAAAATGCACCCATTGTCTAATTTGGTGTCTCTGGATCCTTTTAGGTGTGCAACCGATGGACAAAATTTGACAATATAGTCTTAGGGAACAATGAAGACAATTTTGCTTCCAATTGTAAGGCCTTGAACTCGTTTATTTTTCCAAATAGAAAGGCCATATTGTCCCAACTTTTCTTTGGAGTATCACATTTTTCAAGATGGAATAGAAAATTGTCTGAAACATGAAGCCCAATTAACCCATGGCTTTATCTTCTATTTCACATGATAAATATTGCACTGAGCAGTGGGCTTGGGAACGAGTTAAGATCTTTGTAAAATTGTTGAATTCTAGTAGGGAATTAGTGCAAACTAGAGCCATAATTACGCTTGGGAGAATAGCAAAATTTTCTCTGGAGGACATTTTAGAACAAAAAATGCCACATTTGATTGCCCTTATATGTCTTCCCTCTAGTGGTGGGTCTCCATCCATTCAAGAGACAACTTATTTTTTCTTAGGAAGGATTGCATGTAGAGGGGATCATTTGAACTCTACTATTGGAGATTTAGAACTATGCCCAGCCTTGTAAGACACTTTCTAGAATCTGAAGGGAGAATTCAAAGGGTGGTGTTCAAGGCTTTGAGGGAGCTTGCAATATGTACACAAAGTAATCAAGTAATTATGGCTAGGAGTGGAGCTTGTCATATTAACACTGGAAGGACATTCGACGAGAAACAACTAGTTTCGGTGGAATCCCCATGTTAATCTAGTCATCTAAATTAGGGAGGACTGCATCTAGAGTTAGGGAAGCTCAGGCAATTGGATAGCTAGGAGTCACCAGAAGGGTCAGAAGGATGCTTGTGAATGTAGGTACTATTCCTATTTTGATTAAGTTGCTAAAATAAAATGATTTGGCTGCAAATCTTGTTGCTGGGAATGCTCTTGGAATAATATAAACCCATGTTGATTATCTTAGGCCCTTTAATCAAGCTGGTGTCATCCCCCTCTTTGTGGAATTGCTTGAAGTAACCAATCCCTAGGGGAAAGAAATTGTTAAAGATGTATTTTTTATTTTGGTAGTTTCAGAAGAGAATGTTATAGCCATTGTGGAGCACTTAGTGAAGATACTACAAGGTTCCAATGTTGAAGCAAAAGCTATAGCAACGGATGTTGTATGGGATCTCTCTAGCTACAAACATTCTGTCTCTATTGTCAAAGCTTTAGGTGCAATCCCTCTACTACTGAGACAGTTGGAGGATGAGAATGATGATGTTAGAGAGAAGGCATATGGTGCGATTGCACAATTGAGTTATGATTGTGTTGATAGACTAGGATTAACAGAGGCTAGGGTCATCCCCATACTTCTTTCATTGTTGTAGAATGAATCAGAAGAGATCAAAGACAATGATGCTGAAGTTCTGATCAATTTCTCAGAGGACCCATCATTGAGAGATATGATTTCACAAGCATTTGATGTTCCTACATTCCGAGATATTACGAGGATGCTGCAATCAGATGAGCATACCTCTCACTATTATGCTCTTAACCTGCAAATGATACCCAAATACAGAATATGCAAAGAAAAGATACCCAGAACACAGAATAGCAATGATTTTATTATTCAGAGAGTAATGTTCACTTGCCTCTTCAAGGGGGCAACCTCCAATAGAGAAGAGCTCGATTACAAAATAAGACACAATGCTCCTCGCAGGGAGTCTCTATCCTTTATATATGACTCACACATGCAATACCACTGGCCAATACCATGGTATTAATAATACCATCTATCTAATACTATGGCCCATTTGCAACTAACTGTGGTTCCGTTATTAATTGCTGATTAACCACTTTCAATTATTAATATGGACTTTATTGACTCTTGACTATGACGTGATCCCATTACATAAATAAGGGGGTTAGGGTGGGACCCTAACATGCCCTCCCCCTTAAGACTAGCCTTGTCCTCAAGGCTGAAGCTGCGGAAACTGCTGAAGAATAGTGGCTGGTTTCCCAAGTTGCATCTTCCGGAGAGGTGTCTTTCCATTTGACGAGGACCTCTTTAATCATGCGGCCGCGCAGGTGCTTGTCTCGTGTGTCTAGAACCTATTCTGGTTGAAGCCAGATTGACCCTTCCTCGTCCAATTCCGGTAGACTGGTTTGAACTCGGCAATTGTTCCCAATCACTTTCTTGAGGCACGATACATGGAAAACTAGGTGGATTTTTGCTGTAGGTGGCAAAGCCAACTTGTAAGCCACTTCTCCAATGCACTGAAGTACTTGGTATGGTCCATAGAATTTGGGAGAGAGCTTTTGACAACCCTTGTCTTTGAGTGATGTTTTCTTATAGGGTTGCAGCCTCAAAAAGACATGATCCCCTTCTTGAAATTGGCGCTCTGAGCGATGTTGGTCTGCCTGTTGCTTCATACGGTTCTGAGCTTGATGAAGATTCTCACGCAGGTGGGCGAGCATGGTTGCGCGGTGTTGTAGGAGTTGATCCACGGCTTGTACTTTGGAGCACCCCATGAGATAAGAAGTAGGGGAAGGCGGATGTTGACCATAGACTACTTCATAGGGAGTCATTTTGGTGGTGGCATGATAGTTGGTGTTATACCACCATTCCGCCAGAGTTAACCACTGTACCCAAAGGTGTTGCTTTTCGGAAGTGAAACACCTAAGGTAGGTTTCTAGACATTTGTTGACGGCTTCGGTTTGACCATATGTTTGCGGATGATATGAAGTACTGAGTTTGAGTTGAGTGCCTTTTATTCTGAAGAGCTCCTGCCAAAAATTACTGGTGAAGATTGGGTCGCGGTCGGACACAATAGAAGTGGGCATGCCATGCAAGTTGAAGATCTGATCCATGAAGGTTTGGGCAACCAACGTTGGTGTAAATGGTTGGGGTAGGGCGCAGAAATGAGCATACTTCGACAGTCGGTCCACAACCACCATGATGACTGACTTGTTCCCAGACTTTGGAAGACCTGTAATGAAATCCATGGAGACCTCCGTCCAAATTGACGCCGGAATGGGTAATGGTTGTAATGTGCCTGGTGTGTTGACTATTTCCCCTTTGTGGCGTTGACAGACGTCACATTCTGCTACGAAAGTAAGGATGTCCTGTTTCATACCGGTCCAAAAAAATGATCTTCTGGTGCGAGCATACGTCTTCTGAAAGCCCGAATGTCCTGTAATGGGCGATGAGTGCAATTCTGCCAAAATGCGACTTTTGAGGGTGGATGTGGGTGATATTACGACTCTGTCCTTGTAGCGAAGAATATCATTCTGCCACGAGTAGCCCTTGGTGGAATTTGGATCTTCCTGTAATTAAGAAATGAGTTGGGAGAGCTTGGGGTGTGAAAACCATTCTCTGCGAGCTTCTTCAATCCATTCTGGAATGGGGAGGGAAATAGCTAGCAGGGTACTTTCCTCCTCAAAATTGGCGAGATAGTGCATCGACTACCTTATTGTCTTTCCCTTTCTTGTAAATGATCTCATAATCATATCCCAACATTTTGGCTAGCCATTTATTTTGTTGTGGGGAGGATAGGCGTTGCTACAAAAAATATTTAAGACTGTGATGATCTGTGCGGATTTGGAAATGTCGCCCCAATAAATAAGGTCGCTAGGTGTCGACTGCATGTAAGATAGCCATCATTTCCTTTTCGTATGTAGATTGGCCCTGATTCTTCCCATTGAGTTGCTGGCTTGTGAAGGCCAACGGTCGCCCTTCCTGCATTAAAACCGCCCCAATACCTGTACCCGAAGCATCACATTCAATGACAAAAGATTTGGTGAAGTCAGGTAGTGCTAAAACTGGAGTGGAACACATGGCATTTTTTAGAGCTATAAAGGCCTATTGTGCTTCCTCATTCCAAACGAATGAATTTTTCTTTAGTAGTTGGGTAAGGGGCTTCGCTATGCGACCATAGTTGTGGGAAAATTTACGATAATAGCTTGTGAGACCCAAAAATCCTCGCAAGCTCTTCAAGGTCTTAGGTTGAGGCCATTCCTGCATTGCTTGGATCTTTTTGGGGTCCACCTTGACACCCTCACGCCCCACAATGTGGCCCAAATACTCTACCTCTACCATGCCAAATGAACACTTGGACATCTTGACAAATAATTTATGCTTGCGGAGCAGTTGCAAGAGTAGATCTACATGCTGAAGATGTGCGGCCCAAGTGCAACTATAGATGAGGATGTCATCGAAGAAGACAAGGACAAATTTCCTGAGATATGGTTTTAGAATGTGGTTCATAAGGCTCTGAAAAGTAGAGGGGGCATTACAAAGACCAAATGGCATGACCAGGAATTCATAGTGGCCTTCATGAGTTCTGAAAGCAGTCTTGGGGATGTTGACTTCCTTCATGCGAATTTGGTGGTAGCCTGAGCGAAGATCCAACTTAGTGAAGAATTGAGCCCCATTGAGTTCATCCAACAAATAATCAACCATCGGGATGGGAAATTTATCTTTGATTGTCAACTTATTGAGGGCCCTGAAGTCGGGACACATCCACCACTCCCCATCTTTCTTGAGAACCATGACCACTGGGGATGAATAAGGACTAATGCTGGGATGAATGACACCAGCTTCCAAAAGTTCCTTAATGATTTTTTCTATTTCATTCTTTTGGGTGAACGGATATCTGTATGGGTGCACATTTGGGGGTTGGGCCCCTGGAACCAAGGTGATGCTATGATCATGTTCCCCTCGCGAGGGTGGAAGTGCATGAGGCTTGTCAAAGACTGGCAGATGGTTGTTTAAAATCTATTGCATCTCAGGATGAATTGGCGGAGGCTTGGTTTCGACTGCTTGGATGGCATTAAATTGAGCTACAACTCCATGATTGCCCTTTTTTAACAATTTTTCCATCCTATGCGAGCTGATGATAGAGGGGGATCCCGCCTGGAGTCCACAGAGGGTATGTGTGTAGTTGTTATGCTTAAAACTCATATATAACTCCTGGAAATCCACTATGATTGGCCCAAGAGTGCAGAGCCAGTCAGCTCTGAGGACAATGTCCCAACCCCCCATGTGTATGGCAAACATGTGTGTTTTCAACTGATAATCCCCCATTTGAAGTTTGACATTTTCACAGCGGCCTTCACATTTCATTGTGCCTCCATCCGCAATTTGAACTTGGAAGTTAGAAACCACTCGTACAAAAAAATGCACTGCTTCTGCGACTTTTTGATGGATGAAATTATGTGTACTTCCACTATCAATCAAGACTACTACTAGGTGATGTTTAATAAAACCTCTGATTTTGAGAGTTTGAGGGGAAGAAATCCTTGCCAAAGCATGCAACGAAATAACTGGTTCGTCAGAGACATCGTCCTTTTGGTTGTCTTCTTCTAGCGGCTCATGTTCCTCCAGTGGTGGATCTTCCTCTGTTAAGCTGTAGTCAGTGGCATCAATTTGAAAAAATTTGGGCTCCTTGCATTTATGACCTGGGGGGTATTTTTCATCACAGTAGTAACATAGGCCTTGCTTTCTTCTTTCGGCCATTTCTGCAGGTGACACCTTTTGGACCTTAAGTGTTTGAGTCGTGTTGTGAGCCTGTGGGGGCCGACCTTTAGCGGAGAAATTTGGGCGACTGTATTGGGCTGCTAATGCACGTTCCACGTTATGAGCTACCTTGCAAGCCTCCGTCCATGTGGGAGGGTGGTGCAGTAGGACTTGGGCTTTGATAGCTTCTTTAAGACCACTAATAAAACATTCCGTGTAGAACCCATCTGAGAGACCCCAAGTGCGGAAGGCTAAGGATTCAAAAACTGTAATATATTCATCCACTGTACCCATATGTCGGAGCTTAGTAAGACGACCCAAAAAAGATGATTCCTGGTCAAAGCGGTCTTGAAGAGCTTTGGTGAATTTGGGCCAAGTCCTAAAAGGTCCAATGCAACGTTGATGCCATTCCCACCATTGCCACCTTTCATTGTCCAAGTACATGCTCCCCAACATTAGCTGAGTCTCATCATCGAAGATGCGATTTAGTTTTAAATACTGCTCCATTTATGCTATCCATGCCGACGGGTGAGAACCATCAAATTTATGCATATCCAACTTGGGAGGTCGCTGACTGTGTTGTGGGTGGGTGTGCTAGACATGAGGAGAGTGGCTAGACTCACCCTCATTGTGTTCATGGCCATTATACGCCTCCTCGTGGGCTTGCTCCTTGCCCTTCTGGGCTATTTTCTCGACCATGCTATATAGTCCGGTAAGCTGAATGTGGAGGTTTTGCACTAATTCTTCAAGTTTTTCCATCCTTTCATTGGCCATCGCTTGAGCTCTAGTTGCTACCATACACCAACTGGATTTTTTGAAAATTGGGACCGCCTAAAAAAAAAATTCACTAAGAAGTGAATGGTAGCACCGTGCTCAGCTCGTCATCCTGATTCTGATGGGCTAGATCACAAATAAGCGCCCCGAAAGATCTCAGACTTTTTTTTTTTTTTCGGAAAACTCCTAACGGAGTTTTACTCCTTCCTTATCAATACTGCAATGGCCAAATTCTCAAAATGTCAATGCGGCCAAAAGTCCTGCGAAAATTATACCCCGGTATAAGAACCCTTCACAACGACTCTGATCTGGTGGATTTGAGGGATCTGAATGGCGGATCTGATAGCGATGGGTGGTGGAACCGACTGCTTCTACTGCACTCCTTTGTACAAGCGGATCTGGAAGAGATGATGTGTGATCCCCCGATAGAAAAGGGAACTAGGATCTTGAGGAGTGTCAGGTGCTATAGATCGCAATATACATAAGGGTTTGGCAGTAGTACTCGGCCCAATGTTTCAGGGCTCTAACTAAGGATGATCGACTGTACCCTTAGCCGTACAACCTGACTACCCTATCGTACGGGTGAGTAATCTCTCCGAGTGTTGTTCTCGGTGTACTGTAGCCGCGAGACGGCCGACGATTTATCTATGGCGAGGTTTCAAGGGAGCCTAGGGGGCTTCCGATATACCTAGAGGGTACGTGGAAGACAGTCCGTGCGCGGTTCTGTCTAATGCACTACTACTCAAAGGGGTACCCATAGGGGTTACAAGGGAGTCCAATAGACATGACCACCTCTTGTATTTCCTACATGCATGCCTCCCCAAATCCGTAGATTTATGCGCTCAACGACAGATCCCGTGGTTTAAAGACGTCGGAACATGTCTCTAGCCAAAAATTTTTTTTTGCTATGAAATGGAGATCCCACCAGCCCTGGAAAGTGCTCTGATACCACTTATTATGCTCTTAACCTGCAAATGATACCCAAATATAGAATATGCGAAGAAAAGGTACCCAGAACACAGAATAGCAATGATTTTATTATTCAGAGAGTAATGTTCACTTGCCTCTTCGAGGGGGCAACCTCCAATAGAGCAGAGCTCGATTAAAAAATAAGACACGATGCTCCTTGCAGGGAGTCTCTATCCTTTATATATGACTCATACATGCAATACCACTGGCCAATACCATGGTATTAATAATACCATCTATCTAATACTACGACCCATTTGCAACTAACTGTGGTTCCGTTATTAATTGCGGATTAACCACTTAAAATTATTAATATGGACTTTATTGACTCTTGACTATGACGTGATCCCATTACATAAATAAGGGGGTTA
>APFE030936786.1:346377-365333 GCA_000404065.3 Pinus taeda | reverse complement strand
TACGCTAAACAAGTGAGAGGAATTGCACCATAACCAAAACCTATCTGACTCATAAGAGAATCAAATTACAAAGCTGCCATTCACATTGCATGTACAGATAAACTCAAAGTGCTGAAGAAAAGGAATAGAACAATACTAACACAGAGGGGATCTATGGCTCTCAGGTTGGGCCCTAACCTGAGAGCTATAGTCTCCTGATGAAACTCAGGATTTGCTCACAAACTGTCCTTTTTATTCATAGCTCAATGTCATGCCAAACTGGCTTACAGCAAAAAGGAAAACAAACTTGGACTGATTACAAAATGATATGATAACCCAAACGATTCAACAACCTATCTAAGGCTACGGCCTCCATATTTATACAAAAAAGATGATGATCCGCCAAGTAGCCTTGATTCTAGGAGCTCGGCTGTCCACTGAAGTTTAACTGCGGATTTGTGAGGCAGTCAACAGTTGATGACTGCTGTTCCTGTAGGACAGCTGGCTACTTCTGAGGCTCGGAGGGGGGATTGATAGGAGCTCGGAGTTCTCGGTGGGAATCACGAGGACTGTCCCAATACTGTGGATATCCTTTCACAAAATCAGCAGCGCCACCTTATGTCTCCTTACTCCCTTTACGTTATCTTTTGTTCCCCTTTTTCCATGCAAAAACCTGAAATCACAATGCATTAGTCACGTGGATAAAGTGTCTAGCCTTCCTCCTACAAACGACATGAAATAACTAAGAAATGCATGCATAAGCAAGGAAAGATGAATGGTTTGAGCAAGTGAAGTAGGCCAAAATGAGCCCGAATTGTACCAAAATTGGGGCTCATCAGGTGTCAATGAATTATTTTTTCTTTTAGCTAATCTACATTGAATAGTATAAAGGTTTTGAGGTCTTTATCTTAGTTTATAAAATTTTGAGGGCTCTTTTAGATTTAAATTATCAATTGGGATCCTCTTATCATTGCTTCTATTTTGTTGGCAGAGAATCCGATGTTGGAGAAGGGATGCAATGAAGATGTATGCATGTGGTCTTAGTGAAGAAATTGTTGCACCCTTTCCGCAGGAATCATTTTAAGTTTTTACATATTTGACATTATCTTGTTATGCTTTGTCAACAATACCTCCCTATTGAAAGTTTGTCTGCTTTTAATAAGGCTACTGTGAAATTTTTGGTGGGAGCTAACAATAATGCAACCAAGCAAGGATTGTATGTTGTCTCTGAATTATTCTGGACAAAGTAGGGTGGGGATAGCAAGGTGAGATGGGTGGCACAATATTTTCCCTTATGCAGACTATGTTAGGAAAATGATATTTGTATCTATGTAGATCACCTAAGAGATGGTAGCGAAGGTTTGTATCATAGATCCTCTTTTTCAGGCTAGCATTGCAGTGCTTCTTTGATGTGTGTGTTTTTGGATGATGATATTTTGTGCTTGTGTATGTGGAATTAAATTTACATAATACCATGTTGACACTTATCCAGGTGGTTATTGGCCAAGGCCATTCAGGAACTAGTTCTCTTCACCTCGCTTCTACCTTTATTCAAAGATATTTCCCTGGAGCACAAGTCTTGATTTCTTCTCCAACATGGGGAAACTATTAGATTTTTTATTTTTAATTCTAAGTAATGTATTTAGAGTTGTGATAATGAACTCTAAGTTGTGTATTTAGATTTGTCATGCCCATCTTACAATTTAACATTTTTAATAATTTTGATGCAAACTAATATTTGATCTATTTGAAGTTATTTGATTCTAGCTTGATTTTGACCAACGAATCACAAGAAAATTTTCAATGATGTTGGGGTTCCATGGTCGAAATACTGATACTATGATCCTAAAACTCTAGGACTAGATTTTAAGGGGTGATTACAAACATCAAGGTAAGAAACATTTTTGTTCCTGGATCTTTCATAGAGAGATGATTGGTAAATGCACCGTTAATTTTTGTTAGTTGAGGAGATTGATAGTTTCTCAACTTCCTTCAGCTTGCACCAAATGGTTTTTTTGTGCTGCTTCATGGTTGTGCTCATAATTCAATTGGAATTGATCTAACTCCTGAGTAGTGGGAGAATATTGTTGATGTCATTCAGGAAAACAATCTTACTTCTTACTTTGATGTTGCTTATCAGGTTATTAATGATATGGAGGTTATGTTTACAAACTTTATATTGTGAATCACTCATTTCATATTACTTTGTTCTTTCATTTGTTTACATTTTTCTATATTGGCAAGTATTTTTTTTTTTTGAAAATAACTTTTTAGTTTTTACTGGTTCTTCATTTTCAAATTTTTATGATTGCATTGCAAGTTCCCTAAGAATTTGATTATCAATATGAGAATAATTAGAATATCATCGACCTATTTATTCCAGGATGCAAGAGTCTACCAAGACTTTATATGATTACCAATATGCAAGAGTCTATCAAGACTATGTACCATAATAAATTGTAGGGTGACATATTAGAAGAATTAAATTATTTTGGAGCAGAGACACTACACCTTATCATCTTCAAAACCATTAAACCATTGATCTAAAGAAGGCGTAGAGAAAAGAGGAGCCAAGTTTTTTATAGGGGAGGAAAAGAAAGAAACAGCGGAGTAAGAGGGGAAATCCTCTGCTTCCTAGTTGAATTCTGGGAGGTTACTTGGCAATCTACAACCTTGTAGCATTAATGTAAGGATGTTGACTATGGGAAGGAGACAGAATTAATATAGTGGAAGGGTTAGGATGGAAATGGTTTCAAGGGTGTCATATTTCTAGAGGCGGAAAAACAATGGTAGGCTAGAAGTCTATTTTATCTATTAGATAAACTATATCGAAGGTAAGGCATGTCCTTGTTGTTTTTAGGAAAGGTTTTAGTGGACAACTAGTAAATGCTAAAAGTGTTACTTGAGGTACTGCAACACTTAATAAAGATCCCACTCATGAGACACACTTGTTATTGAGCCCACCTTTAGGTAGTCATTTCCATACATTTTTTAACAAAATATAACTTTCTCATCATTTTTGAATAAAATATATTGTCCTATTTCATGAATGTTATCCAGAGATCGATTATTTTTTCGTAATGTCCTTTGTCTGGAAAACATGAAAATACTTTGTCATAACATATTTAATGGCATCATTACAAACATAGAACTAAACATATTGAAGTTGGAGTTGTCAAGTAGATATCTTAACTTGTTTTTGCCATCAGTCAGTAACTTATAACTGGCAGATGATTTGAGTTCCCTCCTATCCCATTAATGTTTTTTGTCAGAAGTGTAAAATTCCACTAATAAGTGCATTGTAAGTGTCCACATCAAGTTTTATTCTTTTAACTGACATGTTATCCCTAATTATAAATGTTTCCTCTAATTTTACACTCCTACAATAGCCATGGATAACATCATTTTAAATAGAAACAACTGGAGTCAACCCCCTATCTATCATATTGTCCAAGAGTTGTTCAACTACCTCCAACTCTCCTTTTACAAAGAACCCACTGATAAATATATAGAAAGTATTAATGTTAGAAGAAAAACCCTTTCTAACCATCTTCTCTTACACTTTTAAAGCTTCCTGCATTCTATCTTACTTGCAATAACCATCGATTAACAGGTTATAATCCGAAATAGTGGGTTGCAACCCATTATCGATCATGCAGTGAAAAATTTTATCAACTACATTTTTTTCTCTTTGCATGCAAATTTGAGCAATGAATAGTATGCATATGCCTGATTTTGGAAAAATGCCTTTTGCGAGCATTTCGTCAATTAGAACCAAAGTCTCTTGAATATTTCCTTCCTGCAAGTTCCCAAGAATTAGTGTGGCCTAAATACTTTTTTTGGAGTACAAAACCTTTCTTTAGTATTTGAATAGAAATATTATGAGCTTCCTGAATATCTCCATCCTCCTAAATCCCACCAACAACCTTTTCGTAGATAGATATGGTAGGAGGAGGAAAAACTCTGTGAATCGTTTCCTCCAACAACTTCAATGCCATCCTTGAATTCCCACTTTGGCAATGGATGTATATAAGATTGACATAGCTACTTTTTTTGGGAGTCAAACTGTTTTCCTGCATTTCATTAAACCATTCATTTTCTTCTTCCATTTTTCCTCCTTTATGTAACCCTTCAATCAGTGTAGTATAATTTGCAACATTCAATATTATATCTTTTCTAATAATGTCATCATGGATTATGTTTAGTTGTTCAACATTTCCCTTGAGGTAGTTGATCTCCACAACTGTAGAGAAAATTGTTGATGTAGGAACTAATCCCTGGCCTAACATTTGAAAGATAAGATTATTCACTTCCTCTACCATTCCAAGTTTAAAAAGTATGCTAATGAATGAACTGTAGCTAGATATGTCAAGGAGAAGGCCATGTTCTAACATTTTATTGCATAACTCTATAACATGTCTAATGCTTCCATTCTACAAATGAGTTTCAATTAAAACAATATAAATTTTGAAGCTTGGTTTCAATATACTTTAATGAATTTGTTACAGGAGGTAGTTGACATCCTTCAAATTACCTATCCTGCAGAGACCTTTGATAATTGCATTGTAAGTTTTAATTTGAGGCAAAAAGCCTCCTTGTGAAATGATATCATTCACACTATCAAGAGCCTCTGACACTCTACGTTCCTTGTAGTATCCATCAATAAGTAAATCATAGGTACAAAAGTCAAGAATGCAACCTATTTGATGGATGGCTTGTATAATTTTGGGGGCTTTTGGTAGCTTAACCCTATAACAAAAAGTTTCAACAACATAATTCCAAGTATTAGTAGTTAGACAAAATCCCCTTTCTTGGAATTCTTTAATATTTCCATCACTAATTCCAGTTATTTTGTATGATCTAAAGCTTTAAGAATCATATTGCAACAATGAACATCACTTGCAAAGACTTGTAAATATGTCAGCGACTTCTACCATCATTTGACATTATGCACATGTCTTGTTCAACTTTTTAAGGACTAAAGGTACTGAATAACCTAAATATGTAGAAATTAATACCTAAAAAATGCTTGAAATTTAGGATTGATCCTTACAGGTTATAACAGAATGATCATTACAGCCTGTGCATAACTGCACAACTTTTCCCTTATCAATATATGAATCAGAGTTAAGTGAATTTGTACAGTTTGTTGAACAATATGTTGTTTTTCTAACCAAATGAAAAATTGCAATGCCAATCCAACATTATCTTGGATTTCAAGCAATACTTGAATTACAACACATGGAATCAATTCAGATGATAATTCCTCCAGTGTATCCCAATGATGTCCCTTCAACAAATTACAGTGTAAACACATTGTTTTTGTTCACAAATTTCAGTGTTGAGCTTCCGCGCAATTGCGTCTATTGAAATATATCTTGTTTCAATAACATGATCAAGAAAATAATTAGTATTGCGATCAAATTATTTTGTCCTTATGGCACGAAACCCTTGCCATCTCCCTAAACTATTTCAAATTTCAAGCCTTCTTAGCAGGGGTAATATTGCAACTATTAGGGCTTTAAAGATCATACAAGGTTTAAAACTCATTATTTTAGTAGCTCTATATATCTAAAAGGGCCTTAATTTACTATTAAGTTCAACAGAGTACGAGGCCTTCCATACTAGGGTCCCATTTTCGCTTGGGTTTTCCTAACCCATATGTCATGTTGAAAAAATGATAAGTTTGGGTGTTGTATTGGGGGCTCTGGCAAAACTAATGCCCTTAGATCTCATTAATAAAAAACCAACATTTGAGTAATAATATTCCCATCATTTTTCACTCTTGGTACAGTGATGTAGGTCTAATTAGTTATGGTTGTCTTTTTATTCGTGGCTCGGTTATATATATAAAACTTTCTTCTCACCTGACAGGGGACCAGCTCCATGGATAGTCAATTCCAAAATTTATACTTCAAAATATAGAAGTATACATGTGGAGGCATTGCTACAACAATTTGTTGGATATTTAATCTAACTGTTTCAGAGATATTCCTATCTTTGATTGATGTGTTTGGCACATCCAAAAAATTTATAATATTCGCAGCTATTGTTGGGATGCATTCCTTTTTGTCCTTGCTTTTGTTCCTGAGATGAAATGCTTGAGCTTCAAGGAGGTTGATAAATTATGACAAGGGAGATCATATAGTGGTAGTATAGGCGAGGAAGGTTCTTTTAACAAACCCCTTCTTGATGATCATCATAAGAAGCAAATCAAATGTTGAAATCTCTCATGAGAGAGGGAATTCAAATAAATTGTTGCAAATCTGCAGATAACATTTTTGAGGTATTATAGAAGAATGTACAACTTAAATGGCATATCACCAATCATAACAGAAAGTTTTGCATGGTGGCATATCGACTTGTTTTGCATGGCGACAGTGTCGTAATTTGCATTACTTCTTGATAATATGCTATTAATTTTTTTGAAAATTCCAGTGGATATGTTGGATAATGGATGCTTCTACTTACATCATTCATCAACATACCCTTTGAAAATATTTTGCATTGTTACCACTCCCCAAATTAAGGAATTTTAATTTAGCACTACATTTGCGTATGCAAAGGATATATATTTTATGCTTTACTTTAATTGTGCAAAAGATATATATTTTATGAAAAGGATATATATTTTATGCCTTCGTTTGATCGTTACTTGAATCTGTTGTGGGTAGGTTATAGGAAATGGGATTGGAAAAAGGACGAGGAGACAATGCAGAGCATGTCTTTGATATGATTCATTTGTTGTTGGAGATCCTTCAAGCACTTGAGCCATTGACTTTGGAAAATTTTCTAGTAGGTATTCCTATGGTTTTTAATTTTGTGATGCATTCACCTCATGGTTATTTTGGGAAAGCAAATGTTTTAGGAATGCTAGACAAGACACTGGTAGACAGGTAAACAAATTTCTTATAATTGCAATGTTCATTCAATGATATCATCTCTTTATTGTTTGATTGTATTTTGAATGTTTCTTTTGATTTTGTTTTGTATTTTAACTATGAAATTGAAAATACTTGGTATCATGTCCATTTAAAAAACATACAAATCTTGAAGATGAGTTTAGTATAACATGATATTAATTTAAATCCTTTTAGTTGTTTTGTATTAAAATATTTTCATGACTATTAAAAAAATTTACTTTCATGTTGTTATTTGAGCACAGGTTGTCTATATGCTTGACCAAGTGCATGCATTAGAGAATGACATGTTGTTGCAAATAAAAACACAAGGGTTAAACATCACAACTCATAGTATTTGATTTAACAAGTTATCTACAACATGAGCTTTTTAACATATAACTTAGTTGGCATGATTGTGCCTAAGTTTTCTCTAAGCATTGAATATAACTAAGTTACTATGGTATTATTTTCTTTGTTTATACATGTCATATAGCCACATAAGGGCCACTAACCCCAACTAAAGAAAACTTGTTCAAGTTTCTTGCTTTTGTGGGCGGAAATGACATTGACATTGCTAATGTTAAGGTATATATCGTATAAATCTTTTATAGTCTACTTTAGTTTATATTCAAGTATTCATCATCTTTCATGTCTTATACTCTAAATTGTATTTTCTTTCATTTTTAGGAGAGGAATTAAATATTGATGGTAAGAAGCGGGAATTGAAGAAAGAGGAGAACAATAACACTAGAGCGACAAATGTAAAATAAGATAGAAAAGAACCGGTCTAGTGATACCCTTAGAGCCAATACCTTGCATAAGACACACACATAGAGACTGGTGGTCAAGTCTTCAGAGTTGGTGAATTCATTTGCAATGCCTTGGCATCATAGTGATAATGTTTTGAAATGATGAAAACAATATTTCATGTGTAAATTGTATTCCAACCAATGTTAAGTTGGAAACTCATATTGTAATACTTGATATTTTATATAATAAAATTTATGTAGTTAAATTATTTTTATTTGCACTTGATATTATTTAGTCTTGTAATTTACATATGTAACTTTGTGTTATCATACTATATGAACATGTGCATTATATGACATTTGTTTTAATTTAGTCGCAAAATCATACTAATTAATTTATGTTGATTAATAATGAACACATAAATCAATCTAAAACTCCTAAATTAGTAGTTTATATTGATAAATTGTGAACACAAATAAAATAAATATATGACTAAATTAGTCGTTTATAATGATTATGAATGAAATTAATAGAAACTACTAAATATTTTACTTATATAATGAATATGAAACTACCAAAAAAATATAAACGACTAATGCAAATGAAAAATTTATGATTACAAATGATGACTAAATTTTGCATATATATGACTATTAGTACCTAATTTATAGTATCTTATAAGGGAACTAAAATTTAGTCATATTTCTTTAGTCATTAATTGGTTTCAAACTATGACTAAAATTTGCATATATATGACTATTAGTAGCTAATTTATAGTATCTTATAACACGACCAACTTTTTGGTCATATTTATTTGGTCATTAATTGGTTTTCTCAGGTAATCATATAGTAATATATTTTGTTGTATATTTGATCATTAATTGCGACAATTAATGACTAAATCAATAACTAAATTAATGACCAAATTTATGGCTAAATATACTACTAGATGATAAAATTGAGACAACCAATTAATGACTAAGCTAAAAACGACTAAAACTTGGTCGCGTTTTAAGATACTATAAATTAGCTACTACTGGTCATTGACTGAGAAATGGTAGTTTATATGCAAATTTTAGTCATTCTTTTAGTAACTAATTAGCCATTTTGTACTAGTGTCCATTCTATTGTAGTTGTGTCTCTTGATTACCCCTTTTTTTTGTCAAATAAAATCAAGTATCAGTTCCACAGTACTTAAAATTTTCAAACCTACATAATTTTTCTTATTTTTGTGGTGGTTCCTTCAGGCCTCATTTTGTACTTGAGGCTCTAATACCATTCTGTCATATCCCTATTTTTATTTGTGTACTTATTTCAGGAAAAGAAAATATTTTTTTTCCATACTCTATTGTTATTTATCTATGAACTCAATCATTTTTATTTCCAACCTAAACTTAAATCATCAATTCCTATTTTGTCTCCACTTATGATACTCTCTTTCCATAAGTATTACCATTAATATGGCCTTATGGTTTCCCATTATTCCTTAATGTATATTACACTTGTTAACCTTGCATGGGTTGGTACTAATGTTTTGGTGTTAATTATTTAAGTCCTTATCTAATTAATTTTAATTCCTAAGTCATTTCAACCTTCCCCCTTAAAGTGATGACCAAAACCTTACTCAAGTGGCACATATTTTAAGGAATAATCTTTATGGGGGTTCACAGGTTTTCTAGGAAAAGACATGGAGTCCATATTTGTATTAAACTTATTAACTCCATACCTATTTTTGTGGTATGCAACCCGCTAACTCAATAATCTTGAGATGCGCAAGCAATTCACCCTTTGACACATACCCTCTTCCCATGTTACGTTCACATGGCTTATTAGGTTAATTACTTAGACGGTGTATATTGCTTTGACAGATCAAAGAATGAGGATTTATATCCTCAATCCCTAACCTCATCTCACCTCTTAACACTCATTTCATTTTATATTTTTTGCATCTGAGTTTCCTAGATTGTTGCGTTCCATGAAAGGGAAGTGTAGGATTTTGATAACTGGAGGACCCACTTGGAGTCATGGTAAGGTATGCTTGTTCTTGCCCTTTTCAATAGCAAGGAATCTATATTAAAGGCCTTCTACTATTTTTCTTTGTTGGGTTAATTTATTTTTGTGTTTCCATAACTTAATTTGGTATTTTCTATAGTTTAATTCCTGTGGCTCTTGTTTTCCAAGATGATCATCGCCAAGCGTCACCATCCTGCGGAAATTTCAATAACCATTATTTTTTCCAACTGAAGTTGTACACACCGATTCCCAGCGATGGCTAAGTCATGGGGGTTGTGCTCCACTTCTAGGTAATTCTAAGTAACTCACTGTATTGAAACATCATTCTTCACAGTTTTGAGTGTTTTTTTTTCATGTTCATAAGATTACTAATAATTAGAAATCGTGGCCTTCTCTTAACTTATTCTACTCTACATGATTTTATCATTTTTCTCGAACAAGTCAGTCTTCTAACTGTATTTCCTTTCCGTGATATTAATTTCTCTCTTTTTCATTCTTGGTGGTTTCAGTCCTTGGCATAGTCTTGGATTTTCAACTTTTGTTCCTGAGTCTATGTTATAAGCAGGTAGCCTCTGTCTCAAATCTAGACTAATTTCATTGTATTTTTCCATCGTCATGCAAGGGTTAATTTTGTTCCTATCTTGTTACAGTTTTAGGAAATTATAGTCCATGCCCTGGTACCTATCACCACTAATTTGGTTAGTTTAGGAATTAAGAAAAGGTTGCATAGTAATCTCCCCTTTACATTCTTTTGGCTACTTTATCAACATTCATGTAGAGGTAATGAAAGTGTTTATTATTTTTTCTATGTATAAATTATATTTATATTTCAACCATATGTTAGTTGATATATATATATATTATATTATATAGTTTTATTATATTATAATATATATTATATATTTTATTTTTTTCGCAATTTCTATGCAGGTAAGCTCTTCTACTTGACCTCGCATTTTCCATTTTTTTAATAAATTACTGCTACAGTCGCTGAGTACTGCTTGTCCATCTCAAGTTGGTTCTCTCTCTGAATATTTTTTCCACTATTCCATGTGCCCCTATAGTCTTTGTGCATGGTTCAAAGCCATTTATTTAGACCTTCGAAACAAATTAGTATTGGATCTAAATGTTCTTTTGGTTGATACGACCTTGACCCAGCTCAGGCTTATCACCACTTTATCTATAATAACTTTATATTTTCTGTTTTATCTACACATGTGTACATCATATTGCAATCTACCAGTTGATAATATGGTGATAATTCACTCTATATATATTATTTTCATCAATTTTAGTTATTATGCTACTCCTTGCGGAAGTTCATGTTGAATGAAACATGTATATTTTAAATTCACATGTGTCACTTTTTCATTCCTTGATGTAGAATATTATGAGTATAGTAGTAATACATGTTTTATTTATGAGAATCCTAAAAAGTATCTCCTACTCGTCTATGATAAGAATTCCCATTCCGAGAATAAATAAGGTCTTGTAAATTTTAAATGTGTACAGGAAGGTTCAACAATTATTCGTGTGGATGAATTATAATTTATAAAATCAGCCCACAATTCTTCTTTATTTTATTTATGTAGTTGTGAAACACAGTGTAAAAATGCCAGATTTTCTTTCCTGGGTCTACAACCAAATTGTTTGTTACATGAAATAGCAATTGTAACTTATATATTAAGTTAGATTGTTTTTGTTACACGTGTTGTACTCGAACTAGGTACTTTCCTATCTCTAATACTATTGTCCAGTAAACCTTATTTACACTTCCCCATATGTCTAATTCATCTTGTCACATCCTAGGCTTACTATTTAATGCTAAGAATCTATGTAAAAGGTAATTGTGTACATTAGGTTCAATAGATTTTTCCAATTCGTCTCAAGTCCAAATAAATTTTATTTTTATTTTATTCTAGTTGGACTTGTAACCAACCCCTAAATTACTTACTAAGGATTCCCTCGAACAAGACAATAAGAACGTTATGGTAACATAGTAAATCTACTTGCTTGTGTATCCACATGTTCTACTGTTCTGGGGAATTTTCATTGACCCTATTATCTGGTTCAGAATTAAAAATATAATATCTACATTCAATAAGAGTTTCCAAATTTTTTTAGAACACTATTGATGTTTCTATCATAAATAAGCATTCCTACTTTAACAAATGGAAACCAATTAAATAAGTACTTGAACCAATAGGAATTTAAAATTTTAACAGGATTGTGTTATCTGACACGCAGTCAATACAACCATATTAATTTTTTACTTAGACTATTTCCCAAATCAAGCTTACATATTCAATAAATAAACATTCATATAATCAATTTAATTTTAACATATTTTAACACAAGCATGCATCTAAATGTAGGACAATATCATTTCTAAGTATCTACCATTGCAAAACGAAATCTAATGTAATATTCTTCACAAAAAATTCATAAACTTGACCAGAGGTTTTTAATTGTAAACAGAACTAGATCTATACTTGAGAGAGACATTATCGACCCAACCTTGAACTGATCCACTAGCACAACCTCCCCACACCTCACCCCCCTACAAGTCAATACCTTTTTCCAGTAGATCAACAATCTCTTTGATCTACTTAATAGGTATTTTATACCTTTTCTTCCACGACAAATTTTTCCTAAGCGGCATCCCGCTTTTGTGGCTCTGCAATTCCACTTGCCTAGGTGTTTTCTTTAAAGCTTTCTTTTCTCACTTGCAATGCTTTATTCTTAATCATGCTTAGCATATTTCCCCAGCTAAGCAATTTAATGAATTTTTCTCTCCCATCTATTAAATATTATCCAAAAATCTTAATCATCAAATATTTACCTCAATCTCATCCACTAGTGAGATTTCTTTTTCTTTTTCCTTTTTTTGGCAAGAATCTCTCACTCCACTGTCACATTCCCAAGTAGTTCCAACATTTTTATTTATTTATTAATAAAATTACTTATTACATAAACTTTTTTAATTCATCAACAGTTCATGGCTTTTTTGCCATCCACTCTACTATAACCTCAGTCTATAAAAAGAAAACAATTATATAATTGAAGTGGAGGCATATTATTGTTTATCAAATGCATGTGTCTTTTTCATGAACAAATTAGTGAGGGAATCATTAAATCAATGTTTGTACTTGTAATGTTGTGAATTATAGTTATAAAAAGGAAGCTTCCACAACTTATTTTGAGAGTTCATGGAAAATCCTTCCAAAAAATATAAATAGTTGGCATGAGGATTTATAAAAATCTTTAAAAAAGGTAAAATTAATTTACCTATGTCCCTGTGCCCCAATAATTGAATAAAGGATTTCCCCAAAGACATTATTTAGTCTCTAATCATCACAATTTCATGAAATATTTTAGAGAATAACTAACTAGTCTCTTTGCATAAAATATCTATTATCTAGTCTCTAAGGACTATAAATTGATGGAATATTTTCAAGGGATGTTAAGGAGACTTTACATACTATAAGTTTATAAAATAGTATCCCAAAAAACCATTAGCTACTCTTCAAGTACCAGATATTTGTGAAATCTATTCCCAAAAAATAACGCTAGTGGTAGGTATGATTGTGAATGTAAATAAACATTTTATTTTATATGAACAAATTTTTTATTTAGTCAGGGGAGGCAGGAGCAGGAGGGGCATTAATAAGCCCTGATGAAAAAATAAAGAAGAAATTTTCATCGAGGTTAGGGAAAGCCACCAATAATCAAGGAGAAGAATTGGCTTTGTGGAAAGGATTAAAAATAGTGCTAGAAAGGAGAATTTGGATCCTCATTGAATTATCTTATGCACGTTGATTTATATCACAACAATATGTAGAGAAGAATTACATTCAACCATAATTTTCCCATTATCAATTTGTGGCAACAATGCATGTAGGACTGTGTTCAAACATACTTTCCTCACTATCATTTTAGTTTACCAATATATATCGACACCTTGAGGGTAAAAGGCAGAGGAAGAAATTAAAAAAACATAGACATAAATTGCAACTGTAAAAATTCTATCCATTAACAATAAACTTCTTTACAACTATAGTGAGCTTCAACTGAGTTACCACTTTATGCTTCACCATACTTCACTTTTCTTCACCTCTATATTACAACTGATCCCATGGCATGTATATAAACACTAGAATTGCTAAACATAGACTCATACAAACTCCAACTTAAATTATCTTTTATCTTTTCTTAGCTTTTTAATTTCATATCTTTTCTATAGAAAGCATGAACTTCTAATCTAGTCTTCACTTAAGTCATCTATATGCATGCAAGTGCGAGTAATCATCTCCAACACTCCCCCTTAATTATTGCTAAAGATAACTACAACTATGAATAAACTATGCTTTCTAATCTAAATCTTAGCTAGGATTACATAGAAAAAATAACTCAAAATTTGTTTCATCTCTTTGTGTGAGTGGTTTTGTTTTCCTCTTTCGCCCATTTCTAAAACCTATAACTAGTTTTCATTTTTATCCTTGTTTTTTGTTAAATGTTGCAAACTTGAATATAATTTTCTATTTTTTGGTTGACGTTGTAGCCTTTTAATTGTTTCATCTTTGCTCATTAACATTCTAAAAAACACTTTAGGTTTCCCATGCCTTTCCTCTTTATCTTCTTCAAAATTTTGTTTGTATGTGGATTGCTACCATATTTAATTTTCTTATGCTTCATCTTCATACTCGTGTATTTTCTCATTCAACTACTCCAAAAAATTCCAACATAAAATTTTATCTCTTCTTGGCTCCATTGATGTAAAAACTGCTCAACATTTCCTTCTTCAATTTTTCCAAGGATCCCCATGTCTTCTTCTTCATTTTCACTTTTATCTATAGGTAGAAGTGGATTGTTGTCCTACAAATATACATACTCAAAAAAATCGTTAAAAACAATTAAAACATATTACAACAATCCTTTTCTTTCTTCTCTTCTTGGAGAGATTTCTCAAAAAAAATCCTCTCTATTGTTGCACAACTCTCTTCCACTTGGTTTTCACATGAAAGCGAGCTTCCCTTATCAAACAATAACTCATTAATTATATGCTTATGATTTATAAAATTTAGCATCATGTACCTCTAATTTAGATATCTCACCTTCATCAATATCACCTGTTGGATCCACCGTATCATTCTATGTTTCAATGGTACCTTCACTATCATCAACAACATTTATTGTTGGATTCACTAAATCATATACTAAAACAATGGAAATTTCACAATCATCATCTAGTTGTGTCCAAGCACAGTGGGATTCACCACCATTATTTTCATATATATCCAAATTATAATTGGGTTCACAAGCATCTATGTGCTCTTTCTTTGTTTATTTTGTAGTCTTCTTTGTTGATTCTTCAATAAATCATGACTTAGCTTGTGGTTAATTCATGTCACTCCCCCTTACATCAAACTCTGCTTCCAACATATTCCATGCTTCCTTGGAAGTTGTCATTGTTGTTACCTTACACAACGTATTATCATCTAATGCTTAATGGATGAGATTCAAAGCTAATGGAGCTTGTGCCTCATCATAGGGGATATAAAATATATTGTCAATTAAATCTCATAACTCTTCACGAAGAAGGAAAATTCCCATTTTAACAACCTAAAAATGAAAATTCTTACCAGTGAAATTTGGAGGTGATATTAGATCCACGTTGATCCATATATCCTCAAAGTGTTCTTCTTCCTCATCTTATCTCGCTAAAGGCTCCTTAGCTATGGCTATAACCTCTATAACTTTGAAAATCTCTCAAACTTTTATTTTCTATTTCTTTTTTTGATCTTCTTGAGCCATTCTTTCTATCCCATAACTATTGTCTTTCATTTATCATTCATGTAATATCCCTCTAAATTTAACCAGAAAACTAACTATGAATTACTAGGCAATTTTTTTTTAAATTATAATATATGATTTACTATCATATCAATAGGATGACCTTTCAATTTTACTTGTAGAGGTAAAATACCTCATTAATTTATATCCTCCAATTCAATTATCCTACACCAAGTAACATTGTAATGATCTCTACATTCTCTTCTTTTTTTAAACCCAAATTTAGCTCAATTATCTACTTATGCACAATGTTTCTTTTTTAGTTTTAAAACAAAATATTTACTATGCCATTAGTCTATCATGAATCCCCTCCCAACCTAAGGACAAGGGTTATTTCTATTTATTTTCATTTCTCTTTATAATACATTATGACACTCACCTACTCTTTATCACCACTTATAATCTATAGTTGTGATCAACCATATATCATTATGTTAATACATAATAGATACATGTATATATTATAGCATCTAACCTTGATTACCAATTTTGTGCATAATACATGGTACATGAATTACCATGGTATTAATATCCATGGGAAGTTATGTACTCACTATTTTTTATGAATGTTATGGACCTTTAGGCCCTCGTGGAACTTGAATACACCTGGAGGTTATCTAGCATCATGTCCACATGAAGATAATTTACATGGAAGGGGGTTTGTGTAGCCTAACCAAACCCTAGATAGGTGTATTACTTAGATGGTGGTGATCGCTTTTTTTTATCAAAGGTGGGGATTATCCCAACATTGTTAGGGAAACTACCTACCCTTGACCTCCCGCTGTTGAGAAATGGCAACAAGAAATTCTAGTTTAATTTGTCCTTGAATTAAACTGTGAATTAAAATCAAATTCTATTCTCATAGAAACTTGTAAATTGTTAATTAAGTTTAATTAATTTAATTATCTTAGGAATTTTGAGTTGGAAGTCTTTCTGTAGTGATGTATATGTTCTCCCTAAATAATAGGGGTCTAGTATGAGTTTAAATTAAGTTGTAATTAGATAACTCAGTTTCTTGAGTTATGGTCAGTTAAATTAGTTTTAACCATTTTTGGAACTAATAGAGGACTAACAATCAGTTGGTGCACTGGTGTATCTACAAGTGTTTCTCCAGTTAACTGAAGATTCTCTCATGAGAAACTCATGCACGTCAATTCAGAGAAAGACCCAGTTGAGACTAGAGTGCGGGGACAATGTACCATCAGTTGTGTGATTTATTGAGCTTTAAATATCATGCATGAAATTAGAGAAGGACCTATGTTTGGATTGTGCAGTTTTGGAAGCATGAATTCCCTTTAAATATGGGTTATTCATCCTAGGAATTGCACAAGGAAATAGGAGCTCAATAGGCAGCATAAATTGGCTATGTGTTGGTTAGTGCAGGATTTCTATGCAAAGAGTTGATCATACTTGTGTGTAATTATTCTTGTGAGAACAGACTTTGTATTATCACTCAGATTTTTGATTAATGCAATAGATAGCCAGGGTTTTGAGTAGTGTGTTTCCCAAGAGAAACAATTGTGTTATGTGTCTTTGATTATCTTCCTCTTCTCGATTACTATTTTTATCAATTCTTCATTTCCACTATTTAAAGAGTATAGTAGATTCTTGTCTTGTGTTTTAGTACATTACATAAGTTTTTCAATCTACAGGAAAATCTACACCCACCACAATGGTCTCATTGTGATTTGGTAGAGTTGAGAGGTGAGCTCGGCAACTACAAGGGTTTTCCTAGTAAAATCAAAAAGTGTTTCTCTATGCATTCAAAGGAATTTATATCATAGGTTGATTTATCATGCTTGAATTTTTATCAGGGAAAGGATTACTTTCAATATGATACAAAATTTGCATGTTAGGTCTCAGAATTAACCTTCTCATGCTATACACCAGTTTCTCTCTGTCATATATACATATTTTGTGCATTACATTAAAATTATCGTAGATTATGTCCAATAATTTCGTGTCTTGGTGATATGTTGTAGGTTGAACCATTGGCTTCCTTCTAAGATTTTTATTGTGACATATTCCCTTTGTTAAGAACTCTGACATTTCTACCCACCCATCATGGCGTTTCTTCCAAAATTTAGTCCCAATTAAAACCTTTGCTCAATTACTTCCTAGAAGGTTTTTAATTTTTGTTTATTTGTAGATTTGATGCATTTTCCATTGTAACAAGACAAAGGAGAGGAAGCTCACACCTATCCTCTAAAATGTGAGACATTGGTTCCATAGAAATTTTCCACATTGTTTCTTATAAGAGTTTTTAAGTATTTCAAAACACCAACTAAGGGTTTTTTCTTGTTGTCTACTAGTTAGTCTATGTTTAGACTGAAGCTTTGTTCAAAGGCATTATTTTAGGGTTAATTGTGTGCAAAATTTCATGTTCACGCTTTGGCCATTTAGGTACATATTTATTTATTCCCCTTACATGTTTTCAATGTCTTCTTTGGCTTCATCTTATCTGACAGCCATATAGAATTTTGTTGTAGTTAAGGTGTGAAGAAAATCCTTTTAACTTGCCTAGGTTTTCCAATGATATTCTTGTACATTCTCTTGAGGGTTTTATTTTAAAAAATTTGGGCTAAAAACTAGGCAGAAAAGTAGAGCAATGTACATTGAGTTTTAAGTAAGGGTTTTTTCTCGCTTTTGTTATCTAGAATTTTCATAGTATAAGTTATGATTTCCTCCAAACTTCCAATCCTAGAGATGTAATTTTCCCCTCTTTATTTCAAAAAAGATGGTTTATAAATCTAATTTTTTGGTGTTATTGTATATGGTATTGGGATTGCAATAATGGTTTACAACATTGTTAATTTTTAATTATTTTCGGTTCCATGCAATGCATACCAGGGTATCCCCTATAGACTTCTAAATTGTTCATTTCGACTTGTACTTAGTTATGCTTACATACTTGTGTGAATGATGTGATTATTGTTTATTTCTTTAAAAGAAAGATACAGACTTAGGCCGGAGGCCTGGTGGACTTTGTTCATGTGTGTCCACTAGGGTTATTCCTTAGGCTCCATTATTGTCTTTTCCAGGACTGCTTATGTCTTGGTGAGTTGATGAATCTCTCATATTTTGTACTGGAACATGATAACCTAGGCATAAAATTTATTTATATTCTTGCAACGGTACTCCTTTATCGAAGTCTGCAAATGAATTGTGATTAAATGTGTTGTTCTTTAAACATCTAACCTCTATTTTCTAGTTTCCATTACTGCTCAGGAAATCCCTATTTTAGTCAAATGCTCTCACTTTACTTTTCACAAATTCACCTATATATTGAATACCAGATTGGTTCTTGGTTAGTGTTTATTTTACTTTCTCAATTGCTCTAATAGAGGAATGCTTACTTTGTTCCTATAACCAATATTTTTTTACATTGAAACAACACATACATACATACATACATACATACATACATACATACATACATACATACATACATACATACAT
>APFE030936786.1:335084-346197 GCA_000404065.3 Pinus taeda | reverse complement strand
ATTCACATAAAATTAATAAGGACTATTGATTCATTCCCTTGAATATACTCAGAAGCATATAATAGAATCCTATTTATTCATACATAACCTTGAACAACAAAATAACACATTAAACTTAAATTTGTCCAAGTACTCATATTCTAAAGTTTCCTAGAAATAGATTAAAGGGTTTTCAGTCCACCCAACCATGAAATATGTTTCTCAGTAGTTCTCCTTGGGCTATACTCCTCCTTGCCATAGAAACAACTTAGGATTTATTTCCCATCTTCATCTCCTTAACCCCTAGCAATGTCCTTCTAAGTTCTAGGATTTTGGTCTAGTATTTCTCTCTCAATAGCATTTAATATGATTGTATTTATCTCCAACGTTCTTCTTTAAACAACTTCTGCCACATAATATTTATCTCTAATCATGTTTTTCTTTTTCTCGTGGAATTCTCAGCCAATAGTTCAATTCCCTGGGAAAATGGATGTTTTTTTCCTTTTGGTTAGTGCCCCCTTCTTTGGCATAATCGATTCCAAGTATTTCCCTTGTAAGTTAGGAGTCTAATATCACACATGATAGACTTCAATATATTTCCAAGGCTAATAATACACAAAATAATTTTATTTTTATTAATAAAATCAAATATTTACATTTTCATAACATATTACTTATACCACTTGACTTTTCAGTCACATGTCCAATGTAAAAGTCATAAAAAAGAGACAAATTTACTACGGGTATCGCATCTCCCCTCCCATTAAAATGGAACATCATCCTTAGTGTTTTCATGCTTCCATTTTCCTTGTGACAACATATGGAAAAATTCTTTCATCTCATATTCCATCTCCGAGGTGGCCTCCTTAAGACCAAAGTGCTTCCATTAAAGTTTAACTTGGGTGATGGCTTGATTCTGGGTTGTAGTTTCCCTTTCATCCAAAATTTGTAGAAGCTCAACCTAGAACTCACCTTTTGATTCAACATCTACAACATTCAAATCAATAATATGAGTAGGATCATGAAAATACTTTTTCAAAGAGACACATGTAATATATTATGAACCCTAATGTGGGTTGGAAATTCTAGATGGTAGGCCATTGGCCCTATCCTGGTTAGTATCTCAAACAATCCATAAAACCAAGGGGCAAGTTTAGAATAATTTCCCAATTTGAAGGAAATATTTTTAGTTGTGCTTTAATGTATACATGTCCATCCACTTGAAATTCTCTATGTCTTTTTTAAGTTTGCATAATTTTTTTCTATCTTGCATTACTTTTAGGTTTTGTTTAATCATTTTCACCATTTGTTTGATTTCATGTAAGATAGTTAGCCCTAGCATGAGCCTATCTTCAAATTGACTCTAACATAAAGGAATATGGAACTTCCTTCCTTACATAAATTTAAAAGGACTCGCCTTGAGTGATGTCTAATAAATATTATTATAGGAAAACTCCACTAGATGCCTACAGTCCTCCCATTGTGTGGATTGGTTCATTACATATGTGCATAACATATCCTCAAGGATTTGGTTAACCCCTTTTATTTAACCATTTGTTTATGGATGGTATGCAGTCCTGAAATTTAGTTGTATGCCCATGCTAGTGAATAATTTATTCCAAAAGTTGGAAGTTAATTTTGCATCCATGTCTAATATAACAACTTTTGGTATTTTGTGAAGTCTAAAAATTTCTTTCATGGAAATTTATGCCACCAGTGCAGCTCTATAGGTAGACTAAACATGTATAAAATGAGTAACCTTAGATAAAATTTCTACCACAACCATAATAGAATCATGTTGTTTCCTAATCTTTGGTAACTTAGTAATAAAATATAATGAAATTACCTCCCACTTCCATTTTGATATAGGTAGGAGGTTGATAAACTTTTCGGGTGTTAATGCTCCACTTTTGCTTGATGACACTCTTAGCATATTTCTAGGTACTCAGCTACCTCCTTTTTCATACCAAGATAGAAAAAATCATTTTTAAGAGTTGCAATGATTTCTAATGACCCAAATGGATGGAAAAGGAATTTTTTGATGTGCATCTAATATCAGTTGTTTAATATTGGCCATATTTGGAACATAAATTATGTTTCCAAATTTAACACCCCATTTTCACTAATTGCATAATCTAGTTGTTTTTACTTGGTCAGTTTTAATTTTTGAATTTTCAAAAATATATAATTATAAATTTTATCTTCTAATGTTTGCTTTTTTATTTGTGCTATGAAGTATTTTTCAACACTACTTATTATTATCTCATAAATAAGTTTCAAACTTTGACTTGTTGCATCTTCCACATTATTTTACTTTTCCTTTTCTATTCTTAATGTTGAATTCATATTCACTTGGGAAGGCCATACATATGGCTTTCCTGGAATTCATATCAATTTGACTAAAAAAATATTTTAAACTCACATGATCAATAATTAATGTAAACTTCATATCAATTAAATAGTGTCTCCACATATTAAGCATGTGGATGAATATACCTAGCTCAAACCAATATATCACATAGTTTTTTTCACGATCCTTTAGTTTCTGGGACTCATAATCCACCACATGATCTCCTTGCATGAGCTCTCCCCCAAACCTTCCAAACAAGCATCAGTACAGACCACAAAGTTCTTATCAAGGTATGTTATTTTTAGCACATGTGCAATAGTAAGTAATTTTTTTAACTGTTCAAATCTCTCTTGACATTTTTGAGTCCACTCAAATGTCATCCCTTTCTTCTGCAAGGACTTTGTGGAGTAAGCTAATTTATAAAATCCATCTATAAATCTACGATAATATCATATGATACTCATGAATGAACTTATATCTACCACATCCTTGGAAATTGGTTGGTTAATAATTATCTTTACCTTTTAGGGATCCACTATTATCTCATATTTATATATCACATGTCCTTGGTATATTTTCTTATCTTGATAAAACTCACATTTGTTGAACTAAGAATATAGCTAATTTTCACATAAATTCTGTAGTACTATTTCTAATTTGTGTTTTTTCTTCTCAAGTGTCTTTGAATAAATCAATATATCATATATAAAGATTAGTATAAACTTTCCCAAGAATTTACTAAAGGCAATATTCATAAAGCACATAAAGGTAGTCGATGCATTTGTAGGTCCAAAAGGGAGCACTGTAAAGTCATAGTGTTTGTATCAGGTTCAAAATGTTGTTTTAGGAACATTCTCTTCTTTAATCCTCAGTTGATGATAATTATATCTAATATATGTTATATAAAAAATATTTTATCCCCTAACTTGGTCAAATAAATCATCAGTTTTGTGTAGGGGATACTTATTTTTAATTCTCAATTTATTCAGTTGGCGGTAGTCAATACATAACCTGGATGTTCGATCTTTCTTTTTGACAAATATGCCTAGTGAAACCCTCAGTGAAACATTCAACCTGATGTATCCTCTATTTAATAATTATTGTAAGTACACTTTTAACTCCATTAATTCCAGTACACTCATCTAGTCAGGTGCTTTTGACACTAGTGTCACTCCTGGTATTAATTCTATAGAAAAATATATCTCTCTCTTAGATGGAAAAATAATAATATCATTAGTAAATGCATGTTGATAATCAAGAATAACTTCCAAATCATTCAAGAATTTATCTGGTTTATCTTGTGAGTGGTCCTCCACTTGAATGGAAAACATGTGGAATCCTTTCCTCGCATCCCTCTTTAATCATAAAGAAGACATTTGTCACATAGAAATGGCCCTAAGTATGCCTTTTAAAATTTTCATTTCTCCATTGTCTAGAGTGAATGTAATAGTTTTATTTTCCCTATTCCCTTCTAGTCAACCATCCCTACCAAAATTCCATATGAACCTAGTGGCAGAATGTTCAAATTCATAGTGTTCTGGTTCCCATTCAAAATAATAGGGCATGCCTTCACCGAATTAGTATTTTTTCCTTTTGTGCCATTAGGCAACTGGTCTAGCCATGAATTTTTGTACTTTTCATAATTTAATTTACATGTTTTTTATAATTTACAGACTAATATAACTCAAATTGGTAACTGGGTCTATCAAAACATAAACATGTTAGTTTAAAAGTGTACCTTATATCTCCACCATGGTGGATTGATGCTTTTCATGGAACTCTTCCAATGTAGCATTGATTCGTGGAATATTCCTAGCCACATCATTAACAATGGAGGCCTCTCGAATATTTTTTAAGTTCTACACAAACCTTGTATTGTAGGGAAAATTTCACAAAAGATGGGGTTCTCCACAACTATGACATTTTAATGGGGTTCCTTCCCAATTAAATCCCTTATTGCTTAATTATGTCTCTTTCGATCCAATATTAGTATGGATCTATGTTCTTTGGGTCTGGGTGATATTTTTATTAAAGTTTCAACCCTGATTTCCCTTACCAATTTTCTTAAAAGGTCCATCTTTTATACCCTAGAAAAAAAAGTCCTTTTTATTAGGCCATGATTTCAAGTTTCATTTCTCCATTAGCCTAGTGATAATAGATTCTAGCTTTTCTAATGGCCTCATCCACTATTTTGGGATTATCATACTCAATTTGTTCCTTAAAAGAGAGAGGGAGATAACTATTAAAGAATTGGAATTTAGGTTTTTCTTCTTTTATATATGGTACATACCTCAAAATATGAATAAATTCTATCACTAACTCATCCCCTAACATTTTTTGAAGTTTCAAATTGTGAAATTCCTTGGCCTTGTCATCAAAATATCATTAAGTTAAGTATTTTTCTTTAAAAAGTCTCTGAAATTCCTACCAATTAACATTATGATTATCTAACCTATGTAGTTTTTTTATTTCTTTCCACCACTTGGAAGATTTCACTTATAGTTTATATGTAGCTAACTTACATTTTAACTTAGAAGAATAATCATAGACTTGGAAGTAACTATTGATATTAAGAAACCATGCCTTGGTTACTTCTTCAAACTCCCGATCATAAGTTTGGGGTTTGATCTTTTTTAAATTATCCTTGTATTTCAATTTTTGGCTTCTTTCCAGGATTCAAGTGAATTTTTTGTAAATTTTGTTCTTCCTCCCCTTCATATCTAGCTTATTTTGTTCCAACCACCTCTTTAAATATCTTCCACTTAGGTGTTTCTCCATGGTCTTCCTCTTCCCTTACAGTTTCTATAGTCTTGGGATTGGATTTGTCTATTAGGTTTTTAATGCATTTTCGCCTGTTCTGCACTAACTTTTAACATTTACTCATGTCTTTCATGGAGGCTCACTAAATTTGTCCTCAAGTGTTGTTGAACCTCAAAATTACCTTCTCCTTGACATTTGTTCTTTTTCTCTCATTTTCTCATAAGACTACATATCCAATCAATGATACATGCTAGGTTTTTTCTTAGGAAAGAATTAAAATGATCACCATATTATATTTTCATGATCCTACTATTTTAATATATGTTTCAAATTAGCTACAGAACGCAACCTATTCTATAGCTAACTGTGGATTCTGTAGCTACTCTCATAGTTTGTAGGTTGCAAGTGTCAAATGAAGAACTGGGCCAAATGGGCATTTCCAGAATCATCTCGACATGGATTCTATCCTATTCACTTAGTCCAGATCTACTGAAAAGCATGCCTAAAGTCATGGTAAAAGATGGAGTCAAATACGTTATCTAGAAGCAGTAGAACTCTTGATCTGCTCTTTCGTAGCTAATCAAGAGTCTAACAGTTCTGTTGAATAGTTAATTTGAATTAAGCCACCTGTAGCTAATCAAAAGTTGAGCAATCCTATTACAGTTCAAATTAAGCCACCTGTAGCTGATCAGAAGTTAAACAAACCTATTACAATTCGAATTAAGCCACTTGTAGCAAGATTTTCTCATAAACAGTCATGTTAGATTTAATTCGAATTAGCCACCTGTAGCAAGTTTTTCTCTTAAAACAGTTATGTTATTTTCCTATAAATATCGGTTGCATGAAATTGAGAAGTAGTTAGAAGCTAGAAGGAATTATAGCCTTTTTGTTGATACTCTGTATTCAGACTTCGTTTTGTTCATAATACAAACTTCATTTTTTCAATGGTGATTTAAAGTGCATCTTTAATTAGCTAGCATTCAGCCACATCAGTTGCAGAGGGCCCCTACATTGAAGGAGGTTTTTCACTTGTTGTTTTCAGTTTAATTTCTATTACTTTGTTTTCCACAAGTCTGTTTTCTCTAATTTAGAATGATGTTTCATTTTAGTTTGTAATCAATAGTGTAAGGATAAAATCACAACTGTGTAGCCTTGTTTTTTTGAAATATTTTATGAAAAAATGATTGAATGAAGATTGAAGTAATAAGGATACACAGTTGCTTAGTTTTCTTACTATTTTGTTACTCTTTTTCTTAGCATAGAACTGTCAATTAGCTATATTAATAGATGTTCTCAAAACCATTTCAAAATGATGATGATTCTAACTTAAATGGTTAAATATCTAATTCATGCAGTGATTGAATTTACTCAGTACATTGTTAGTTTTACATGCTTTTACCTTTTGTTTTCTGCTTTCAAGTCCTTAGTTACATCACTTGACATTCCAAAAAATCATTTCAAGGAGATTGATTCCATCATATTCCAAAATTTAATGGTTGAATGTTTAAATGAATGCAATTACTAAGTTACCTTCTGCATCAATATCACTTCTAGTTTTATGAATTAGATCCATGGATTAATACTAATGATAAGATAAGATAGATGCTCTATTTTCTTATTAGGTTCTAACTAGTTAACAGTTCTTGGTCCATTTCTAGGAGATTAGACTAACTTAGGAACCTTTCCTTTCTTTTAAAATTCATTAGATTCATTTAAATCTCTCTTAGATTTTATATTCTTAGACATCAAAGAACATAAACTGCCAAAACAAACATAAAACTACAAAACAACGAAGTAAGAGAAAAGTTAATTAAGCACATATAGTGCATCACACTTCATCAGTCTGCAAACCTCGGTTGATAATTCATGCAAGCAATTTATGACACTAAATTGACTAAACATTTTGGCGTCATTTCTAGGGAAGTGTAATTAGGTAACTTCATCTCTTACATCCAAAAAAATGATATGCGTAGAGAAAGAGACTCTAGGGGCAGATTCATAGCTAGAGGTAAGAGCTCAATTCCTACAACACCACCTACTCCACCAAGACTAAGAAGAGATACACCTCCATCTCAAAATCATATTCATAGCCATAGACCTCCTGAAGTTCTAAGGTCAAAATTCAATCAAGAGGATCTCCTACTTCATCTACTGAGGTAGTCCTAGAGGAAGAAAATCTTGGATCTCCAATAGAAGGAGTAACCTTTTTCACCTCTACAGGATAACATATTTTAGTTGAAGAATTAAGAATACCTAGTGGATAAGAAGAAGTAAAACCTTTCTTCCACATACCATTGATAGAGGAACCAGAGGAAGAGAAATTAACCTTGCAAGTTGAATCCTAATTAACTCTAAAGAAACTATAATGGCAGAAGAAGGAGAGGATGGAGAATTTTCACTATTTGGAGGAGGAGGAGGTAGAGGAAGAGGTAGAGAAAATAATGGAGAAGGCAAAGGAAATAATGGAAGAGGTAGGGGAAATAGGAAAGTTGATAATTCTTTTGGATTCCCTATAGTTGATGAAGAAACAGATGCCAAAATGAAAAATATCTCACCTTCTGTACTCCAAAATTTTCATGGATTAAAAAGTGAAGACCCTGAAACCTTCTTATTTAAATTTGAAGTCTTGCACAGAACTTATGATTATTTACAAGACTCTCAAAAACTCAAATTGTTTCCTTCAACATTGAAAGGAGTTTCTTTAAAACGGTTCATGGGATTCGTCACTCAGTTTATTAGAACATGGAATGACATGAAGAAAGTGTTTTTGGATAGGTATTTGGATTATTGCATGCCTATCAATAACAAAGATGAAGTGTTCAAAATGATGCAAAGAGAGGATGAAAATTTGGTGGATTTAATTGAAAGATTCAACTATAACTTAAAAAGAGAAAAAATGGATAACTTAGACCACGATACTTTAAAAGCTCTTTTATTAAAAGCCATTATAGATGAGTGGATAGATATCATTAACATGATGGGGAAGGGAGATATCTCTCAACTCCCATGAAGTGAAATTAGAGAATTATGTGTTCATCTCTCAAGAGGAAAGTCCAAAACTAGGAAAGGTCCAAGAGATCCTTCTCTTGTTAGAGTGAATAAATCTGCAACTGGATCAATGAGTAGGGCAGAAATTGGAAACATGGTTGATGAATTTAAAATAGATATTCTAGGGAGCCTTAATGAACAGATAGACACCCTTAAGTTACAAAACAAGTAGAAAGCCAAGACTAATGCTTTGGTTATTTTCTGTCCCAAATTCAAAAAGAAGCATGCTTTACGAGAATGCCCTTTGGATGCAAAAATCATAGAGGCTTGTGTGATTTGTTTAGAAAACCATGAGACCAAAAGTTGTCCTTCAATTCTTGATCTTAAGGTTCTTTTTCAAGAGGAAACAATTTAAAATCCAACAGAACCTCTTTTCTTTGTCTCTAAAAGACCTTGGTAGGGGCAACAAAATCAAGGTTTTAACAACCAAATGTATATGAAGCCCCCTCCAAATTGGAATTCTTGGAAGCAACCTTGGCCTCAATCTCAATCTCCAACTCAACCTTGGGCTCAGTGAATGCAAAATCCTTATGGAATATTATCTCCGTACTATCAATATCCTCCATCATATCCAAACTATCCTCCCCAACAAATTCATAGCCTCAACTTTCACTACCATTTCCACAGAGACCAAATCAGTTACCTGCCCAACAATTACCAAACCCCAACAATAAAAATCCTCGTAATACCTATATGGTGGAAGGACAACAATTTCCAACTTATATGATTAGTCCATTAGATCTCAATGATGTCCAATTGAGATCTTGTGGGATATTAGAAAAGAAAAAGCCTTCTGTAGTTATTCAAGAACAAGACAATTCTGAGGAAGATTCTCTACATCAAAATAAAAGTTATGAAGGAACATCTCCTCAAAACAAGAATACTGAAAATGAAAAATAGAAAGAACTAATAAACTCAACTCATATCATAGCGCAACCACCAATATCCACTTCTACACCTCCTTTTCTAGAAAGGTTACAAGTTGGTAAAGGGGTAGAAAAGAATATTATGTTTCCTAATTATGATTTTCTAGATGAATTAAAAAAATTTTGTATCAAAATCCCTTTGTTACAAGCCATTAATGAAATCCCAATTCTAGCTAAAACAAAAAAGGAGTTGAGCATGAAGAAACGAGGAAGAAAAACAAAAGAAGTAAAAGGACTTCAGCTAGTAGGAAAATAGCAAACATAATGATGGGAAAATTTTCCATACAAAAATATGTAGATACAGGAAGTCCAATTGTAAAAACACATATCAATGGAGTTCAAATTCTGAATACACTGATTGATTTAGGAGTAGCAATAAATATCATGAGCAAACAAACCATGGAACAAATGAAACTTCCCAATATTCTTTATACACCTACATTAATGCAATTGGAAAATAGATCTGTAATCAAACCAGATGGTGTGTTAAATGATATTTCAGTGTCCTTAGACTCTTGTGAGTACCCTATTGATTTTATGATCCTAACCCCAAAGAGCAATCTAGGAGGACATCCACTTATATTAGGAAGACCTTGGTTGGCTACAGCTGATGCTTTCATTAGTTATAGATTTGGTGATATGTACATCTTTGATGGTAATTCAACTAATAAATTCACTTTATATCCTCCAACAAGAACAATCATAGAGATAGGTGACAAAGAATGGATTAATGATGAAAATGATATTCAGCCTCTCTTTACTATTTCAACCATTAGTGAAGATAGTCAAATCTTAAATACAATGGAAAATGTTGAATCATCTCCAGAATATGAACATGATCAATTTCAAGAAAAATCCAATATTGAATATTTGGAATCTAGGCAGATGTCTCTTTATTCCATGGAAGAATTTGGTAGCACTACAGTTGAAATCTTTCCTAGGAAAACATTGAACATAAACAATAACCTGGAAAAATTACAATAGGAAAAGCTAATCAAAACTTTACAACAACATTCTTCTACATATGCATGGGAATACAATGACATGAAAGGAATTAGTCCTAAGACTTGTATACATCACATCTACATTGAGGAAAATTGAAACCTATCAGACAACCTCAAAGAAGGATGAATCCAAATCTTAGGGAAATTGTGAAAGAAGAGTTGCAAAAATTGTTGAATGTAAACTTCATTTACCCAATTTCAGACAGCCAGTGGGTTTCTCCTCTAGTGATTGTGCCTAAAAAGAATGGTAAATGGAGGGTATATATTGATTATCCAGAATTGAATAAAGCTACCCTGAAAGATAATTTTCCTTTGCCCTTTATAGATCAAGTGTTATATACATTAGCGGGTAAGAAGTATTTCTCATTTTCTGATGGTTTTAGTGGTTATAATTAGATTTAGGTAGCACCTGAAGATCAAGATAAACCACATTCACTTGTTGTTACTGGGAACAGTGTCCACTCGGATGCTGCTATTCCCACTAAGATGGGTGGCTACCTTAGAAACAAAAAAGTAAAGTCTACTATTGTTTTCTTTTATGGAAATAGACAAGAGGGGAACCAAGAAGACCAACCTGAGTCTTGCGCTTGATTTCCTCTCCTTCCTGATAGAGCTTCGCTACTTCTTCTTCGTCTGCCCAGCTTTAAAGAGAACCTGTGGAATCACAGCAAAATACTACCATCGAAGAAACAAAGATCTATATCCCTAAATAGCACAGGATCAGATGTATGTTAACCATATAAATGCATATATAAACAAGTACACAAGAATATGGAAGAAAACAAGAATAGCTTTATTAAGATGAAAAGTAGCAAGAGGATTACAACCATATGCTCTCACCCAGCATCATCCTCCAGCTCGGAAGCCCTTCTTCACCTCAAGAAAAGATTATATCACCCAACACTATGAATGTACACCAGAAAACTAACAACACTTCTCTATAAGATACAAAATTCCAGCCTCTGGATCTTTGTGATGAGGGATCCATATATAGATGATTACAGAGAGGTGAGTCATCTTCTGGGATCTTGATGAGTGTCCTCTCT
>APFE030936786.1:277378-319107 GCA_000404065.3 Pinus taeda | reverse complement strand
TATGGTATCCTAGAGATACAGATCTTACTCTTCATGCATATATAGATGCAGATTGGGTAGGAAGTGTTGATGATAGAAAAAGCACTAGTGGTGGTGCATCCTATATGGGTTCCAGGTTAGTGTCTTGGTTCAGAAAGAAACAAAGTTCAATTGCATTATCTACAACTGAAGCAGAATATGTGCTACTGCATCTTGCTGCACACAACTACTTTGGATGATGCAAAAATTGCAAGACATTCAGATCACATGCACTCCACCCATCTCCATTCGCTGTGATAATAAAAGTGCCATCAGTATTTCAAAGAATCCAATCATGCACTCCAAGACCAAGCACATACCCATCAAATACCATTTTCTACGTGAACAAGTGCTTGAACAAAAGGTCAAATTCGAATATTTCCCTCCAAAGAACAGGTTGTTGATATATTCATTAAACCACTGCCCAGAGAGACATTTCAATATCTCAGACAAAATCTGGGAGTAGTTGCTACATCATCCTACTATTAAATCAATTTTTTCAGAGAAAGGTAATTATACACGTGTTTCCTAAAGTGAAGACATGTACACAAGCAGGTTTCTATGGGTCAAGGAGCATATATGTTTTTCATAAAAGAAAAATAGTGGGGTAGGCTTTGATATGGGTGCTCTGGCTGATATTGATGATATGATATGTTCATTAATTTTATCTAACTAACAAAGATGCCTTGATCTTTGACCTGTTAACAATACACAGGTAACAGCAGTTCAGTGGGAGCATTAGCCTTCACATACATTCAACATCGTTGGCATTATGGTTGTTGAGTCCAACTATGGCTTCAGATATTTATACCATTGGCTACTCAAGTCATGTAAAAGTCTAGGATGTGATATGTCTTCTCATACATTTGAATGGGTCCTCTTGGACAAATGATGTTATTTATATCCACACTTTATATGGGATGGATGATGTAATATTTTTTGTTTTTGTCATGTATAAACAATTGGTATATCCCCACTTGGTTGGGTGGATGAGTCAAATTTGGTATATGTCCACTTGGTTGGGAGATGGATGTATGTATGAGTCATTGGTGATAGGAATATCATTGGTGATGTATGAATAGAGTCATGTTATTCTTTTAGAAAATCCTTTTGAAGACTTTGCTTGTGCTCAGGGGGAGCATGGAATCAATTATGGGAGCTTAATCAATACAGTTCAGCATATCATAGAATTCAGCATGTACTCAAGGGGAGCATGACCAGCATAATGCATGTCAAAGGGGGAGCATGACCCTTTGCCCTTGATGTCAAAGGGGGAGAATGACTTGGTGTTGTTGTTGCCATCAAGTCCAAAGGGGGAGATTGTTGGAATTATGATACAGGTGTTGTCCTTGAGGGAAAATCACTCAGATGAAAGATCACCGTACAACAGGTTAACAGTAATGAATTACAAATCAGACTACACAGAATGAAGAAAGAGAGGTATACACAGGTTCACCTTGACCAAGCTACGTATACATGCAGGTTCACTGACCACGAGTAGCATATATGTACACATGCACTTTCACAGAAGGAAAAACATCTATACCTTGGAAAACTAAGTATTTGGTCCATGGTATTTTGATCCATGGTATTGGTCCAAGGTATCTGGTTCGAGGTATTGACCCTCGGTATTTGGTCCAAGGTATTTGTCCTAAGTGTTTTTGATCCATGGTATTGAGAAAGGCCTGAAACTGTAAAAGGAGGAAAAGATCATTAAGTCAGGTGTGCAAGTATCAAATATCTGATGAAGTGTGAGATCTAGTATGCAGGTTATTGGCTTATAGTCCTGTGCTTGATCTGAACCAAGGATGAACCTTAGCAGTTGATTAAGGATAAGATCTAATGATGGATGGGGATCTTAAGGCTTGAAATGAATTATCATTATGTGGTTTGATCGTGTATAGTCTAGATCTGAGAATATTGACACATGTGTTATTTTGTAAATATTATGATCTGGGTATAACTGAAGTTTGGAATAGCTGCAGAATTATGAATTAATATTTACAGATGTATATGCTGGTTGGCTTTGAGAAAAGCACGTATACACGTAGGTTTGACACATTGAAGTAGGGTATACCTTATAAAGTATGTTTTAGTTGTTTCTGTTTGTTGTTGTAGAGTTTTGGGTTCTTGTTACTGTATTCTCGTGACAACATTCTAAATGATCAGATTGATCGTAATTTAACAATGGGTTGTCAAAGTGATTGATTGATTCGATTGTGGTTGATTCAGAAAGTGATGATTAAGTCTCAGTGATTAGTTTATGCAGATGTATTTGATGATTGAATTGCAGTTATGATGTTGTTGACGGATCCAATCTGAAAATTTATGAAACGTGGTCCTTGGAGGAAGAAAGAAGGTTGTAGCCTTCTGTAGGTCACCATCTACATACTATTAAACTTATCGGCTAGTACAAGAGTTAGGAGGTTATAGCTCCCTTCCAGTAGAAGCTGGAGAATGAGAGAAGGTTGTAACCTTCTGCAGGTAGAAGCCTGCGTACTGATATAAGTATACACCAATACAAGATTGTAAACCGATTTTCTTATTATTAAAAGAAGACAAAGACAACAACAACAGGTGGTTTTCATCCACATTGGGTTTCCACCTTATATCTTGGTGTTCATGTGTGTTACTTATGTGTGATTCTTATTCTGATTTTACTGCACTATCTAATAAATCTCTGATATACTAGTTAAAGTTCAATGCATGATAAATTGGGTAAATCAAAAGTTCTCTGCATATATGCTGGTTTCTTTAAGTACAATCACGTATACATGCTAGTTCACTTAGCTAAAGTAGCGTATACTAATTTGTTTGGGAAATTAAATTATTGATCTGATAATAGTGATTCACCCCCCCTCTCAGTATTATTTCCACCATACTCCTTACCATCCACAAGCAAACGGTCAAGTTGAATCTACCAATAAGGTGATTGAAGGAATTCTCACTAAGATTGTACATCTACATAGAAGAGATTGGGAAGAGAGGCTTCTTGAAGCCTTATGGGCCTACATAACTACATGGAGGAACACAACGGGACATACTCCCTATGAGCTTATTTATGGAAAGCAAGTCCTATTCCCTATAGAGTTTCAAATCAGAACCTTCAAGATGGCAGTCCAATTGGGACTGGATTTATCAGAAGCACAAAGACATAGATTGGAGCAACTCAATGAGCTTGATGAAATCAAGCAAGATGCAGTTCAAAGAACCAGTTTAGTCCAACAGTAAAGGGCTGAATGGTATGATAAGTATATCAAGGAGAAGAAGTTTCCAACAAGGGATTGGGCACTTTTGTTCGATTCAAAATTCAAAGATTTTGAAGGGAAGTTTTAGACTCATTGGCTTGGACCATATGAGATTGAAGAAGTCTTTAATAATGGAGCAGCGAGAATAAGGACAATAGATCAAAGAAAAGTACCTCTTCTTTTGAATGGTCATTGGTTAAAAATATATCATAATCCAATTTCAAGAGAGGATTTTGTCATAATTTTCCAAGATAACACTGAAATGAAGTTGGTGAAGAAGAATTCTTCTTCTCCACAGGGTGAAAATCAGATATTTATGACATCCTATATTTCCTATTTTCTTTCTGTAATAAGTAGTGACATAAAGTTACATTCATTTGCAGTTCCTAATCTGCAAATTAATTTCATTTCATCTCACTTCACTTCCATTCCCTTTCACTGTTATATTCCATTTCCATTTCATTTCACATTCATGTTCCATATCCGTACTTCATCTTTATCATGTTCTACAGCTAATTCCATTCCGCTAATTTGATTCTGCAGCCACATCTCATTCCGCAGCTTTGTTCCAAACAAATGATGATTGCAAGGAATTGAAGAATCTTGTTTTTGAAGACTAATATGCTAAAAAAGGGTATCTGTGGATCAACATCAAAGAAAACAACAAAAGAAAAGGCTAAGTTCTAAGAGGTAAAGTGCAAAAAATTATTTTAAATAGCAAGGTTAGAACATAAGGCATGTATAATATGGGCACTCATATGTTTCCTTGACAAATCATCTTTTGATTTGATTGCAATCTCCATCGTACTGCATATCTGCCATATCCTCCATATTTTGTCACATAACGGTCCATAATTAACTCCCTCATTGTTTTCAACAGTCATGACTACGACATGACATACTTGTCCACGTTTCTCCAAAACCCCTACCATCTACTTATTTCATACAAACCTGCAGTTCCTTTCACCATATTCACATCCAGTCCATTTCATAAACCAGGAAGGGTAATTCTAAAAGTTGAGTAAATCTACATAGTAGAAGGTATGGTACTTATTTTCATATCAGAATCGGTAGGAGCAAAGTATAAGGAAGGGTACCCATAGCTCAAGGAAATGTTGTAGAAGGCTAGATGGCTCAAATTCATCAAGAAATTCGGTGGTTTTCATAAGGAGATTACAAAATCCTCTGCTAGATCTTTTGATGGCATAGAGATAGAAATTGGAGATATTAATTTTGCAGTAACTGAGTCATTCATAACTGAGGCTACATAAATTCCAAGGCATGGCGAAAGATGGTTTAAAAACAAGGAATTCCACAATGAATCATGGAAAGTAATACTAAGAAACCCGGGTATGGATGTCTTTGTTTTTAGAAAAGGAATTCCCATTTCAGCTCTTAAAAATAAGTGGAGGAACATGCTTTTGATATTACAGAAATTTATCACCTGTGAGGGGAGATTCGGTTGCATGTATGTCTACCATATCTATTTACTGATGAATTTCCTAGAAAATGGAGAAATCAATCTTCATTTCTTCCTGCTAAATAGTTTAAGAAGGATGACCTCAAATGTGCAAAAGAAAATAGATTTCATAGATAAAACCATGTATCATCAAAGTTTGATAAAGGTATTGATTGAGTTTCATTTAAAAGGCACAGGAGATACCTAGGAGAATTTCCTCATTAGAAACAATTTCCAAGAAGCACCAGAGTCACCTAAAGAAGATAATGTTAGAAGAAGCAGAAGAAAGAAGACTGGTATAACTATTAAAGATAGACCCGAGTCTTCATTACAGAAAGATGATGAAAAATTAATCTCTGAAGAATTGATAGAAATAAAGAAGCAAATCAGGGAAAGAGGAAAAAATAGAAAGGAGAAAAAGGTCAGAGAGGAGGAGAATATAAGTCATCCACAACCTAGAAGAATCTCTAGACTCTAAGGTTTGGTAAAGAAAACATTGTCAAAAGGGACAAAGTTTATAAACTTAGATGAGGAAACCCCAGAAACATCTCCTGTTAACATCCCTTCTACACACAATCCTCAAAATTCTCCTAATCATCATTTTGAAGGTAGCCCAAGCAGAAGATCTCCAGGCATAGACCCAGTGCAGCAACAAATATATGATTATATAGAATCAATGGAGAAGAGAAGTGCCTCAATGAACCCAGAACCTTCTGTCAATCCACGATAACCTCTAATTGACTCTATCAAATAGGAAATTTATGAATTAGAGATATTGAATAGACATATCAAATAGGAGAATGAAACCTTGAAGGAACAAAATAAATTGGACAAGGAAATTCATGATAATACCATTCTGCATCTAGCACTATGGTATAAGAAAAATAATAAGTTGAAAAGAAAGAATAATATTCTGAACAAAACAATCAATAACCTCAAGTACAAGCTTCTTATGAAGAAACCCAGAATGATAATCACTTCAAAAAAGAGAAAACGAAGAAAATTGGATGTACTAGCAGAGGTGTCTAAGTAAATGCATTATAGAAGAAGAACTCACATTTTTGTCAAATTACATGAGGACATGCAATGATTTTGTAGTGGGGGTATTTTGAACCTCATAATTACCTTACCCTTGACATTTGTTCTCACCTTTTTCTCTCCTTTTCTCATAAGACTACAAATCCAATCAATGATAAATGCTAGGTTTTGTCTTAGGAAAGCATTAAAATGATCACCATATTATATTTTCATGTTCTTGCTATTTTAATAGATTTTCTCAAATTAGCTACAGAACGCATCCTATTCTGTAGCTAATTGTGGATTCCATAGCTACTCTCCTGATTTGGCAGGTTACAGGTGTCAAATGAAGAACTGGGCCACATGGGCATTTCCAGAATCATCTCCACATGGATTCTATCCTATTCACTTGCTCCAGATCGACAGAAAAGCATGCCTAAAGTCATGGTCAAAGACAGAGTCAAATACGTTATCTAGAAGCAGGAGGACTCTTGATCTGCTCTTTCATAGCTAATTAAGAGTCTAACAGTTTTGTTGAAGAGCTAATGTGAATTAAGCCACCTGTAGCTGATCAGAAGTTAAACAGCCATATTACAATTTGAATTAAGCCACTTGTAGCAAGTTTTTCTCATAAACAATCATGTTAGATTTAATTCGAATTATCTAGTTGTAGCAATTTTTTCTCTCAAAACTATTATGTTATTTTCCTATAAATATCAGTTGCATGAAACCGAGAAGTAGTTAGAAGCTAGAAGGAATTACAGCCTTTTTGCTAATACTTTGTATTCAGACTTCGTTTTGTTCATAATACAAAATTTGTTTTATCAATGGTGGTTTGAAGTGCATCTTTAACTAGCTAGCATTTAGCCACATCAGTTGCAAAGGGCCCCTGCACTGAAGGAGGTTTTTCACTTGTTGTTTTCAGTTTAATTTCTATTACTCTATTTCCACAAGTCTGTTTTCTCTAATTTAGAATGATGTTTCATTTCAGTTTGTAATGAATAGTGTAAGGATAAAATCACAATTGTGCAACCTTGTTCTTCTGAGATATTTTATGAAAACTTGACTGAATGAAGATTGAAGTAATAAGAATACACAATTGCTTAGTTTTCTTATTGTTTTGTTACTCATTTTCTTAACATAGAACTGCCAATTAGTTGTATTAATAGATGTTCTCAAAACCATTTCAAAATGATGATGATTCTAACTTAAATGGTTAAATATCTAATTCATGCAGTGATTGAATTTACTCAATACATTGTTAGTTTTACATGCTTTTACCTTTTCTTTTCTGCTTTCAGGTCCTTACTTAGTTGCATCACTTGACATTCCAAAAAATCATTTCAAGGAGATTGATTCCATCATATTCCAAAATTTAATGGTTGAATGTTTAAATGAATGGAATTACTGAGTTACCTTCTGCATTAATATCACTCCTGCTTTTAAGAATTAGATCCATGGATTAAGACTAATGATAAGATAAGATAGATGCTCTGTTTTCTTATTAGGTTCTAACTAGTTAATAGTTCTTGGTGCATTTTTAGGAGATTAGACTAACTTAGGAACCTTCACTTTCCTTTAAAAGTCATTAGATCCATTTAAATCTCTCATAGATTTTACATTCTTAGACATCAAAGAACAAAAACCCCCTAGAACAAACATAAAAATACAATATAATGAAGTAAGAGAAAAGTTAAAGTTAAGCACATATAGTGCATCACACTTCATCAGTCTACAAACCTTGGTTGATAATTCATGCAAGCAATTTAGGACACTAAATTGACTAAACAAGTGTCTCATTATATGCATTAATTTCATTGTGGGTGCTTACACTTGTTCACCTAGATGTACCTAGATTTCATCTTCACCTATTAGAGTATCTCCCTATGGTTCTTCCATCACTTATCACTTTTTATTACTCTTCCTCTTGTTATGTGCAAAAACAAGCATTCATTTTGTTAACAAAATCATGGTCAGCTCAAAAAGGCACAATGTTACATCCTATTTTTCTCTGATACCATATGTAACATCCCACAAAATTTACTCAGAAAAATAACTATGAATAACTATGCATTCTTTTTAATTATAATCCATGCATTGTTACCTATCAACATGATGACCTTTAAATTTTACTTCTAGAGTTAAAATACCTCATTAATTTTCGTCCTCCAATTTTATTACCCTGCATCAAGAAACATTGTAATGACCTCTACATTCTTTCTTTTTTTCCTATCCAAATTTGGCCCAATTATCTCCTAATGAAAAATATCCCTTTTTTTGAGTTGTAAAACTAAATATTTACTAATCTTTTGGTCTACCATGAACCCCCTCACAATCTAAGGATGATGGTCATTACTATTTATTTTCCTTTCTCTTTATAATACATTATGCCACTCACCTAGTAACTAATTATCACCACATATAACATATAGTTGTGGTCAACCATATATCATTATATTAATACACACATACACACACATATTACAATGTTTGACATTGATTACCAAGTATGTGCATAATACATGTTACATGCATAACCATGGTATCAATCTCTGCGGCTTATTATATATTCAATGTTTGTGATGAATGTTCTAGACCTTGAGGCACTTGTGACACTTGAATACACCTGGAGGTTATCTAGCATCATATCCACATGAAGATAATTTACTTGGAAGGGGGTCTGTGCAGCCTGCCAAAATCTTGGATAGGTTTATTACTTTAATGGTGATGATCGCTTTGTTTTGAATGAAAATTGGGATTATCTTGGCACTATTAGGGTAACTACTTACCGTTGACCTCTCAACGCAATGGTCTCATTGTGTTTTGAAAGGGTTGATAACAGAGTTCTACAATTATAAGGATTTTTCTAGTAAAATGACAAGGTTTTTCTCTCTGCATTTGAAGGGCTTGATACTAGAGGTTGATTTATCATGTTGGTTTTTTTATGAGGGCAAGGATTTCTTTCCTTCCAAGACAAAATTGCACACTAAGTTTCATAATCTACCCTCTCGTGCTACTCACTAGTTCTTCTCTATCATATATACATATTATGTGCATTTTGTTAAAATCGTTGTAGATTATGTTCACTAATTTCATGGCTTGGTGATATTTCATAGGTTTAACCCTTGGCTTCTTCTAAGGTTTTCTTCCTAACATCAGCCTTGTTTAAGAAATATGACATTGCTACCCACCCTTCATGTCATTTCTTCTTAGGTAATCCTTTTCCAGAATCCAATTTGAATTGGAACCTTAGATCAATCTCTTCCTAGAAGGGTTTTATTCTCTATTTATTTGTAGTGTTGATGTTTTTTCCATTGTAATAGGGAAAAGGAGTGGAGGTTTACACCTATTTTCTTAAAGGTGAGACATTGGTTCCATAGAAATTTTCCACGATGTTTCCTGTAATTTTTTTAAAGCAATTCCAAAGCCCAACTAAGGGGTTTCTTCTTGTCATTTATAGGATAGTTTATGCTTGCACTGGGTTTTTTTTTTTTTAGGCACTGTTTTGGGGTTAATTGTGTGAAAAAAATTTAATTCATGTTTTGAACCTTTAGCTACTTAATTATTTATTCCCCTTACAGGTTTTCAATTTCGTATTTAGTTCCATCTTGTCCATTGGCCACATAAAATTTTGTTGTGGTTAGAGTGTCAAGAAAATCCCTTTAACTAGCAAGGGTTTTCCAATGATATTCTTGTAAAATCTCTTTAGGGTTTTATTTTAAAATTGTTGGGCTGAAAACCATGCACCAAAGCAAATCCATGTACGTTCATTTTTAATTAAGGGTTTTTGACCCTTTTGTTATCTAGAATTTTCATACTATAAGTTATGGTTTCAGCCAAACTTGCAACTTAGAGATGTAATTTTTATTTAATTGTTTCAAAAAAGACAATTTATAAAATTTTTTTCTTTGTGTTACTATATATGGTATTGTAACCGCAATAATGGTTTACAACACTGTTAATTTAAATTTTTTTTTGTTCCATGCAATGCATGCCAGTGTATCCCCTGTATACTTCTAAATTATTCGTTTTGAATTATACTTACTTATGCTTACATACTCACATCAATGATGTGCTTATTATTTATTTATTTAAAAGAAAAACATAGGCTTATGCTAGAGGCCTGGTGGACTCCTATTATGGGTGTCCACTAAGGTTCTTCCTTAGGCCCTATGAGTATCTTACCCTAGACTTATTTCATCTTGCCAATTCGATGAAATTCTAATATTTTGGCCTACAACATGATAACATGGGCATAAATTTTTTTTACAATCCTACGATACTTCTTTTTTACTCAAGTCTACAGATGAACTATATTGTGTATGATAAAAAGGGTTATTGTTTAAATGTCTTACCTATAATTGCCAGTTTCCACTACTACATGGGAAAATCCCTATTTTAGTCAAACCCTCTCATTTTAATTTTCACATATTCACCTATATAGTTATTACCAAGGTTGGTTCTTGGTTAGGGTTTATTTTCCTTTTTCAATTCCTCTAACAGAGGAATGCTTATTCTGTACATGTAACCACCAGTTTTCCTGTACAAAAACAACACACACACACATGCATTTTATTCACATAAAATTAATAATATTTATCATTCATTCCCTTGAATATACTCAGAAGCATACAATAGAATCCTATTTATTCATACATGACCCTAAACAATAAAATTACACATTGAATTTATATTTTTCTAGGTATTCATATAATGATCTAAAAGTTTATTAGAAATAGATTAAAGGTTTCCACATTCCATATAACTATGAACTATGTTTCTCAGTAGTTACCATTGATATTCACTCCTCCCTACCAAGGAAAAAACTTAGGATTTATTTCTCAGCTTCACCTCCTTAACCACTAGTAGCGTCCTTCTAAATTCTAGGTTTCCAATCCATTCTTTGTCTCCAACTAGCCTTTAACATGACTACTTTTATCTCCCAAAATATTCTTTAAACGACTTCCACCCTATGACATTTATCTGTGATCATGTTATTCTTTTTTTGGTGGTCTGCTCAGCCAACAATTCAACTATCTGGAAAAATGGCATATTTTCTTTTTTGTTTCTACCACCTTCTTGGGCATAATTGATTCCAATTATTTCCCCTCGAAGTTAAGAGTCTAATCTTGCACATGATATCCTTTAATATATTTTCAAGCCTAATAATACACAAAATAGTTTTTCTTTTTATTAATAAAATTAAATATTTACAATGCCATAACATATTACATATACCACTTGAATTTTGAGTCACGTGTCCAATGTAAAAGTCATAATAAAGAGCAAATTTACTAGAAGTATCACAATTCACCTTCTGCTATGGTGAATTTTGTTTTCTATTTCATTTTCCTCTATTTTTCTTTAGATCTCTAAAATTTCTCCCTATCGCCCCCCAAAAAAATATGGTTTTGTAACTATGCCCCCATAATACAAATATACATGATGCCCTATTTCCTGAATAATCTTAAATTTTTTCCTATAGGTAACTCCAATAGTTGAGTGACACCCCTTGTCTAGTGGTACTCCATGTCACTTGCCTTTGTCAATGCACTCTTTGTGTTGGCTAGCCGCATTTCGCTCTATAGTTATTTTTTATTTTCTTCTCGATGATTTTTGCAACTTATTCACCTAATCCTTAACCCAACTTCTCCATGATCCAAGCTTTCACCAATTATATTTAACCTCGGATCTTGATTATGCTCTAATACCAATCTAAAGGATAGAGGCAAGTATTGAACACACATACACATAAATTGCAATTGTAAAACTTGTATCTATTAACAATAAACTTCTTTACAACTATCGCGATCTTCACTCAACCTATCACTCCATGCTTCACCATATTTCACATTTCTTCACATGTCCATTACAACTGATCCCATGGCCTCTATAGACTTGCTAAACATAAACTCATCCAAAATCTTGCATAACTAAGCTTTTAAATTTTCTTCAGATTTGGATTTCTTATATTTTGTATAGAAAATGTAAACTTCTAATATAGACTTCACTTTCCATTCACTTTCCATATGAATCCATGGACGGAGTAATTATCTCTAATAGAGGGTATATGTTATGTCTTTCAATATTAATTACAGTCAAAAACCCACCATCTTACATTCTCCTACATTCACGATTATTTCCCCATTTTGCAAAAACCATTTTTCAATTCAAAATTCCTCTCCTATAATATTTAATCAAATCCCTTACTTCTCATGGTATGTGCCCATAAGTAGCCACAAAATAATTTTTTAATTATCTATTCTCCTATCATAACCTTCCTTCATTTCTAGCGTCCTCTTTTGCATTATTAATGAAATCACTTAGTGCCGCAGGTGTGTGCGCCATAAGTAGTCACAAAATATTTTGAAATGCTCTGTGTATGAATTTAATAATGGTCACTGCCACCATGCCCAGGTCTACCATTGCAACCCCTCCAAGTAGCGACATATTAAATTATGGCTTTAGTGTGCTTGAAAGCACGAGGCTAGGAAAGTGGATTACGTTTCAAAGTATGGAGTGAATAACTACATCTTGAGTTTAATATTTTCAATAGAAATTTTTTATATATATAATAAAGTTAATATAAATTTGTGATGAAACTTGATTATTTTTCATTTGATTTTTTCTTAATTGACATTTTTTTTCATTTCAAAAATTTCCTTAATTTAATAGAGATTTGTAATAAGGTGTAATTTCATATTTATATATAATATTATTCTATTTAAATAATTTTAAATTTTAAAATTTTGAATATAGCAAGATGGATTATAAAGTCATATGCAATTTGAAAAATTGATATAACATAAATGGTTGGTAAATGCAGATAAGCATCAATTTACAGTAGATTTCAAAATACTTATCTCATGATCCATACCATGTTTTCAAGATATAAAAAATCGTAAAAATTAAATAATTTATAACTTTGTTTTAAATTATTATGCTCTTTTGACTATTTTAATTAAAATGATTAGTTAAAAACAAATTGCCATATGAAAAAGTATCATAAGAAATTAATTATGGCATTTTGAACATGTGGTAATCGTAAGCCATAGTACTGGCCCATGCTATTATATCAAAGCCTATTAGTAAATTAAGAATTTGCATGGTAAATTGGAGGATGTATATATGCTTGACCCATATATTTTTTTAATAAAATAATAATAATAATTTGAAATAAAGTCATAATTTAGTTAATTTCATGATTTTTTTCAATTATGTTGATAAACATATCTACTTAAGAATAGGTGATGAGCCTACCAAATAGGTACAACTTAAGACCCATCTAACCATCCTTAGGCATATCTTACCTTTACTTCTACATTTAATAATGTATTTTTCAACTTTAATATGTTCTTAGGAGTGTTAAGAGATGGTTTCCATATCTCATGTGCCTAATGCATTTATTGTGCAAGGTATTGAACATATATTATGCCAATCACATAGGAGTCTAGCAAGAGAATAATATGGGGCTTATGCCTTGCTGAAGGATAACCAAAACTTGGCTGGCTCAAGGACATTATTACCCCCCTATAGCTCTGAACTAATTAGGGAACTAGATCTTACTTTATAGCAATTTTGGAGGGAATTAGTCGTCTCTTCCATGAGGATGCCCCTCAAGAATATTTTCTATAAATAATAAGCCCTAGTATCCCATTAGGGATTCAAAACGTTTGGGAGAAGATATTTAGTAGTAAAGAAAGAAATTCTTGCCTACTATTTTAGTTGTCATGTTTCATGTATGAGCAATTTTTTCATTAATGAAAATTACTATTTTATTTCTAAACTATTTCTCCTTTAAGGGACTTGAGTCTCCTTGGGTTAGGGCCCAACATATGAGGTCAAGTCCCCTTGTATATTTACTTTCCATGCACTTAGTATAGTCATGAATTTATATAAATCTCATCTGTTGAAAATATTGTCTTCGTAGGGTTCATAATAAGATTCTTTCTGAGTTATATTATGTATATTTCTTTGATGAATTTAAAAATAGTTCCTTTCATGTATTGATACTCTTCATTTCAATTTCAACTAATCATTAATGTGGTTTTTTTATTTCATGCAATTAGTAGTTTATCAGTCATCCATGCACTTCGATTTTACTACTAAACCATGTATTTTGCTTTTAGTTATACAGTAGTGCTTCATAGGTATAGTTAGTATTTTTTTGGTTCATTTGACACACTTACATCATCATCTTTTTACTCACCGTCACCCATTTTTGTAATTTTTCAACAAGCTTATTTTTATCTGGATGAGCTACGAGAAACTCCATATTTTTCTATTCATTCGATGAACTCATCCATTGGTGGTACTTGAGCTTGGAAAATATCTATTTACCTTTCCACAAAATTCCTTCACCTTCTTCACTATTCATACCAGTTTAAGATGCATAAAAATGCTCTCTGTCATTTCCTGTACATAGCAAACTAGCAGAATCTAGTAGCAATATATATATTGCACTAGAACGCCTCCAAATTTTTACCCAAATCATTTTTACCATTCCCATCACATTACAACATTAATTAGACATTGGAGATGGATTTTAGAAATTTAGAGACCCCTTAGAAACTTTAGCCTAGTAGTTGTAGAAAAAACTGTTTTTTTCTATAATTAGGGTTTACTATTTGAATGTCTTCTTTCAACTCTTAGTTGGTTTATCATGCACCATAGAATAGACTTGATATTTCTCCAGAATTCTTGAAGCGATTAAGCTTTACTTTCCTACAGATAGCTTAGGTTTATTTCCTGTCATTTACTTTCTTGCAAAACAAATTAGGTCTATTTCTTGTCATTTAGTTTTTGCAATTAGAGTAGGGTTACCTTTTGTCATTTAATTTTATGCAAATAGAGTAGAGTTATCTTATATCATTTACTTTTATAAAAATATACTAGGATTAATTTGTATTATTTCCTTCCTGCAAGCTAAAATAGGTTTATTTATTGTCCTTTGTCTTTCTGAGCATTTCCCATAGCCTAGATAGAAAAACTGGTCTCTGCAAATTTTAGCTTTCATTCAGTTGCATCAGATAATCCAAAGAATGATATATTACCTACTTCACACATAATTTTGACCCCTCTTAAGTTTGTATGAACCTTAGGTTGATAATTAAAGTTGAGACCCACAAGAGTTTTAGCATTCTTGTTGTAATATTGAGGGCCATCACATTTTGGTGTCATTTCTAGGAAGGTGTCAAAGTAGGTATTTGTAACAACCCTGGTCAAAATTCCATGTAATAAAGTCAATAAAGGAAAATTAATAAACAGGGTCATAAGACACGTATTCCAAGCTGAATGTTGGGAAAAACATCCTAGTGTGGGCGTTCATTTGGTTTATTAAGGCTAAGGAAATTGGCAAAGGAAATGGCATTAATTAGCATTTTATTTATGAAAATAATGGAAATTAGGAGAAAAGGAAGTTGAAAGGTCACAGGTTGTATGTGGGGAGGAAAATTAAGGAAAATAATGAAAAATTGAATAAATTAGAGGCTTCATTAATAAAAAGGCTTCTCAGGATCAGTTGGTAACCTTTTGTTAGTTTGGTTTTGGAGCTCTCTCTCTATTATCTCTCTCTCTCTCACCCTTGGACACTTAGAGTTTTCTTGGAGCACTTCATATTTGGATCAAGGAAAGAAAAGAAGGAAAAGAGGAAGTAAAGATCAAGCAAGGAAGATCAAGATCAAACAACTACAATGATATTATTTGCAGGTATCAATTTGCATGTGTGATTTCCTCGCTAGATTTGTCATGCATGGTACACGAATGTGTGTATTTAGTTATATTTTTTTCGTTGGCATGTGTTTTTCTAGGTGTGATAGTTTTCTTCAACCTTGCATTTCCATTTCTAGATAGCCATGGTGTGATGGGTTCTCTTGTATTTGGTTGAGTTGGATTGTGAGATGGTTTTGAAACATAGTGAGGTGGTCTCTGAAAGAAAAAACACATGGCATAGGAATCCATGAATTAGACTGGGATTGCGGTAAGGTTGGATTTTGTGTGCCTTGGTGGCCTAGGAATCCTTGACCATTATCTCGTAGATATAGGGTAAATCCTAGAGGTGTGTTCCCTAGATCAGTCCTAGGAATCCTTGGCTAGTGAATGGCAAGATATACAGTAAATCCTGGAGGGTGGAGTCTTGATTAGGCATAGAATCATCGACCATTGTACGGTGTGATATATAGTAAATCCTAGAGACTAGGATATAGGAAAAATTCTCGTGGTGTAGGTGGAGAAATTTGGTGGCATCCATGCTTGTTTAGAGCCTAGTGATCTAATGGGGATTGTGGTAAAGCATGTGGAAACCTGGTTTGGTTTGGTTTTGAGTCCCACATTCATGCTTGGAATATGGCATGGGGGTGAATGGATGAAAGAAAGATTTAGTTCAACCAATATATGGTATGGTGTTTCATGGAACTCCCATACTTGGTTGGCTTTTTCATTCCTTAATAAGATCCCTTTCTCCTTGGTATTTCATGTGTAAATGTACTCACTTATATGTGGATTTTATGGTTGTTGTATCCTTATTATTTTTGTTGGTTATATATTGGTCATGAGTATGTTTTATGATAGATATAATGTATGTATCATTATGTTTTTATTAGTAAACAAATGTACAATGAATATATGACCTAATAGATGATAATGTAGCTATTGTGATATGGCAACAATTCCTCTTTACAAATCTCAGATAAGTATGAGACCACTATGCTAAGATATGTTGTTATGATGAAATGAATTTCGTGGCTAGTAGGGATCCAATGAAGTAATTAATCAAGTATTTGCATTAGTACATTTGTTTCAATGTTATTTATCATTTATGAAACTTTCATGAAGTTTTGGGTAGTGGCCTAAGTCCTAGCCCTGAAAAAGTGGCACAAAATTTGCAGTCACTGGCTCAGAACTAGATGAAAAATTCCATAGTCATTGGCATGACCTTGCTATGGGAATGACTAGAAGGCCTTAGTCACATGAATGGCTTGTCATGGGAACAGTTGGGGGTCTTTCTTAGTGGAATGTCAAGTTGCCTTAGGGGTTGGTCACTTGGAAGGGTTGGTTGGCTCCTAAAGGTTCTGTAGCATGTGTAGAAGGTCAGATTGTGTTTTTTTTCTCGGTTCCACTTCCTTAACTATACATGGGGAGTTGAATTACATCATAGTAGCCTCTTATCACATGTTTACCCCCGCGGACTAGTTAACCTGGGTAAATGTGGGAGGAGGGTGTTACAGAGTGGTATTAGAGCATGCTTTACCCCTTGGACTGGATGGGAAGTGTGTTGGACATGCATTCATTTCAGTTTCATATATGTGTTCTTTGTGCTTGTGGTCTATGTACTTGTTGTGTATGCATGGTGTTGGTCATGATTGCATTTTTGTCACCATGTGAAAGGTGATGGTGTGTTATTGGATGTCAACGTCATGAGTGTATGTCAGTTATGTAAGATATGCATGTTAGTGCTTATATATTGTTATGCATACATTGATATGGTTATAGTTGTCATGCATGAGGCCATGATATGTGGTCGATATCATCATGGATTGATAATTGGATAGTGGTTAAATGATGTTATATGTTGATGTGATTATGATTATACATGTATCGTGATAATCTTGTTGATCTTGTAGATGAGATATCCTCCCCTGAACTATACTGAGGTATATTGATTATGTTATGTTTTGGTTTTAGCTGACATGGTGTACTTGCAGGAAAGAGATCAAAGATGACTAGAAAGTTGTTAGACTTACATCATGAGATTCTCCCTATGGGTCAGATGAGCAGTGTGGTGTTGGGAATTCTTCTGACTTAGTAGACACTAAGAATTTTGAAGGTAGAAATAAGGAGTTGCAAGGAAGATAATGATAGAATCATTTAGACACAGGAGAAAGAAGCAAAAGTTAGTGTAGTAATCCTTTAGATTTTGTCATAATTGTAGAGACATGGACCACTTTGGATCAAACATGGGCAAGAGGATAAAACTAACGGGGAATATGGCAGTAGGTCTCATGGTGGATACAGGTCAAATAGGGATGACACGATCAGAGATGGAAGTCTATTGGATACTCTAGATAGGAGAGGTGATGGACACATGTTCTACTCTAGTTATAGTTTTGATGGGCACTATGATCTTCATCATTATCATCCTTACAGGAGGAGTGACAAGGGACATTTTCTAGATAAGTTCAAGAAAGTGAAGCCACCTACCTTTGACGAAGATTTAAATAAAACTAAGGATGCAGAAGCATGGCTACTTAGGATGAAGAAATTATTTGAGCTACATGATTACATAAAGAACATGAAGGCCATATTAATTATCTTCAGCCTCAAAGGGAAAGTAGACATATGGTGGGAAGATGTGAAGTGGGTTAGAGACATTATGAAAGAGGAGTTGATTTGGCATGAATTCAAGAGACTTTTTAGGAAAAATTACTTGTCAGAGAGGTACTACGACAACAAAGCCAAGGAATTTTATGAGCTAAAGATGGGATCAATGATAGATGAGGAATATACAACCAAGCACCTATAGTTATTGAGGTACGAACCATATCTTAAGGATGAGAAGACCAAAGTTCAAATATTTGTCAGTGGATTTCCATTAGCATTTATAGATCGGATTGAGTATGATGAACCTCGATCACTTGAGGAAGTTATTAGGAAATTGAAACATTGTTATGAGCAATCAAAGCACAAGACAAATTCTCATCAAGGTTGGAAAGGGAAAGACAAAGCTAAAGGTAAATGGCATTTGAAAAGAACAAAGCCTTAGGATGAAAGTGAGAAAGAAAATGTTGCACCTTACAATAAGTTTAATGGGCCACAACATGGAGGGTAGCAGAATAAAGGTGATGGTACAGGATTGTTGCATTGTTGGACATGTGATAAAGAGAATCTTAAGAGGGATTGTCCATAAAATCATGGTGGTAGGCCTCTGATTTACAATGCACGAGAATTGTAGGTAGTTGGGAATGTTTGGCAGAGCATTCCATGGATTTATGTAGCACCGGATGATAAGCAGGCAAATAACCAGGCAACTATTATTTGAAATGGATGGTAAGCTTTCTGATCAAGTTGTTTCCATTTTGATTAACCTTTGACCTAATTATAGTTATGTTAGTCTTGACCTCATGGATAAGTGTGGTTTGAGTAAAGAAGTTCATGTAGAATCCTAGTTAGTGTAGTTGGATATAGGTAAAAATAAGAGAGTATATCATTGGGTAAGAGCTTTTGCATTCGAGTTGAATGGTATGCCTACCTCAGCACATTTGAATGTATTTCCATTGGGATCATACAATATGATTTTATGTATGGACTAGTTCTATCTTCATAGGACCAAAATGGATTGTTATGACAAGGCCATTGAGTGTTTAGATGGACATGGAGAATAGAGAATCTTGCAAGGTAAGAAGAAGGTAACATCAGTTAGAATGGTGACAATTATGCAGGAAAAGTGCAGCCATGGAAAATGGTGTGTATTATTTGCAGTGCATATTTCTAGTGATAAAGGTAAGGATGTTGAGGATGTTGAGGTATTAAGCAGATACTTGATCTTGTAGCAGTTTCACGATGTGTTTCCAACAAATATTTCAGAGTTTCCGCCTCACAGAGAAGTGGACTTTTCCTTTGATTTGGTACCAGGGATAGCACCAAAATCAAAGGAACCATACAGTATAGTCACACCAGATTTATTATAGTTGAAGTTATAGTTGAAGGAAATGCTTGCCAAGGGATACATTACACCAAGTGTATCACCTTGGGCTGCACCAATATTGTTTGTGAAGAAGAAGGATGGTACTCTCATTCTATGCATTGATTGCAAGCAGTTAAACAAGGAAACCATCAAGAGAAGGTATTTGTTTCCAAGGATTCATGACTTGTTTAATCATTTTGTTAGAATATTAAATATTACGGAGCAATGGAACACATAAAATATTGCAGAAATATAAACACAGAAAATGCACAAAACAAGAGAGACACAGATATACGTGGTTCACCCAGTTTGGGCTACGTCCACCCCAAACAGCCAGTCCTTCCTTTCTATTATCCAGCAAAATGAAGAGACACAACCTACAGCAAATCCGCTGTAATATCCTTTGTCTTCTCTCACAATCTCACCTCTCTGTTTCTCGCTCACACAGAATACACATCTATCTCACAGCCTTAAATACAATGCCCTCATACAAAGAGAGGGGGTGCCTTCTAGGGCAAAAAACCCTAAACTAAACATAAGTTCTACCATCAGATCATCCGCCTAATGAACGGCCCAGATTGACTAGAAATTACTATACTTTTACAAGGCAATTTTACAGCTGGTTTCAGCTTCGGGGGCGCTGCCCCTGAAACCCCCCGCTAGGGGGGGCTCCCAAAGGTCGCAGCCGGCCCCCCCTGGACCCCCCCTGCAGCGAATATTTTACGGGTGGCGTTGCCGCCCCCATTTTGAACTGGGGTCCAATGTGGCGGTACTTTTGAATATATAAGATAATCAGGCTCCACACCCAACACATTTGAAGGGAGCAACAGTTTTCTCAAAGATTGATCTGACATCAGGATACCATCATGTATGCATCAAGGAAGAGGACATGTACTAGACTACTTTCAGGACCAGGGGGGAATTATGAGTTTGTTGTAGTTCCGTTTGGTTTGTCTAATGCTCCAGCTGTGTTTATGTGCTTTATGAATAATGTGTTACCTACTTATATAGACAAGTTTGTTATTGTATTCATTGATGACATATTGATATATTCTAAAAATGAGGAAGACCATGTCGAGCACTTAGCAACAGTGTTGATATTACTGAGAGAGAATCAGTTGTATGCCAAGCTTATTAATTACATTTTCTTTCAAACAGACGTACATTACTTGGGACATGTTCTCTCCAAGGAAGGCATAACAGCCGATCCAGAGAAGATACGGGCTATCATGGAGTGGGTGACTCCTAGAAATTTGGATGAGGTATGATCATTTATGGGGCTATCAAGTTATCATAGGAGGTTCGTCAGGAACTTCTCTCACATTGCATAGCCTATTACGTCACTTTAGAGGCTAGGCAATAAATTTGAATGGATAGAGGAGTGTGCAACTTGTTTCGAGCAATTGAAACAGTTTTTGACAAATCCTCCAGTATTAAATATTGGGGATCTGGATAAAGAGTTTGTGGTATGTAAAGATTCTTGCAAGAGAGGAATTAGTGGAGTCCTTATGCAGGAAGGATAGGTGGTATTCTTATGAGTCATGAAAACTGAATGAACATGAGCAAAATTATCTAACACATGATATTGAGTAGGCATCGACCATCCATGCTTTGAATATGTGGAGACACTATCTTCTTGGAAATAAGTTCATTTTGATGAATGATCATAGTGTATTGAGGTATCTATTTGACCAACCAATTTAAATGCCAGACAAGCTATATGGTTGGCCACGATCAGTAATTCGAATTTGAGATCAAGTACATCAAGGGTAAGGAGAATAGGTTTGTAAACACTCTTAGCAGGAAAGTACAGGTGAATCACATAACAATTATGAGTTCTTATGGGATAGACCTACAGGATCAGATCTTATAGGTAGGATAGTATGATATAAAGTACATGGATATTATGCATAGGTTATGGCAGGATATATATGGCCAGGATTAGGACTATCATCTTACTACATATGGTTTGGTCAAATTTAGGGACAAGATATATGTGTCAAATGACAGAGAGATCACGAAGACTATCTTGCAAGAGTTTCATGCAAAACCAGATTTAGGTCACCCAAGATACGGGAAGACATTGGTAGTGGTGAAGAAGTTTTATCAATTGTCAAACCTGAAGAATGATGTGGTAGAGTTTATGGCTATATTCTTAGACTGTCAGTAGGTGAAAGGAGAGTGTAAGCATTCAGGTGGACTAATACAACCTATTCTGATTCCAAAATGGAAGTGGGAGTTAATTTCCATGGATTTCATCATAATTTGATGAGGACATCTAGACAACATGATTCCATCATGGTTGTGGTGGACAAGTTGACAAAGGTAGTGTACTTCATTGTAGTAAAGTCTACGTATTCAGCTAGTGATGTGGCATGGTTATTCATCAGAGATGTAGTGAGGTTGCATGGTGTTCCAAGGAAGATTGTGTTAGACAAGGATTCTTACTACACTTCCAAGTTTTGGAAGGAGCTTTTTGCAGGTTTGGGTATAGAGCTGGCCTTAAACACAACTTATCATCCATAGAAAGATGAACAGAGAGAGAGGGTCAAAAGGATATTGGAGGACATGTTGAGGATATATGTGATGCATTAGCAATGAAAGTGGGAAGAGTATCTTCCACTGGTTGAGTTTGTTTACAACAATGGGTACTAGGAATATTTAAGGATGAGTCTATCTGAAGCATTATGGGAGGAATTGTAATACTACCATCAGTTGGATTGATCAGTGAACAAGGTGTTGATTGGACTAGATATGTTGGTAGAAATGGAACAGGAAATGCAAGTAAACAAGAAGAATCTAAAAGCAGCACAGGATAAGCAGAAAAGTTATGCAAATCAGAAAAGGTTATGTAAGGAGTTTTAGGTTGGGGAACAGGTGTATTTTCAAATTAAGCTCAAGAAGATCTCCTCGAGGATTGGATCATGTACCAATCTGGCACCTCAGTTTTGTGGAGCTTTCAAGATTCTTGGAAGGAATGTACCAGTAGCCTATTGACTTGCACTGCCTCCGACAGTGAAAGTCCATGATGCTTTCCATGCTTCATTACTTAAGAAGTATGTTAAATATGTTGATCATGTGATTGATTGGTTTATATTACATGTGGAACCAAATGGACAATTCCAGTCAGAACCTTAGTGTATATTGCAAAGAAATATGCTCATGGTCTAGAACCAAGCAATCGAGCAGTGCTGGTACCATTTCATTGCCATCCTTTTCTTCTAGAAATCCATCATTTGTCTATCATTTTCTCCCATAAACCCCTCATAGTCCATTGAAATTGATTAATCAAAGCATTATAGTTGTTTTTTTACATTAAATTTAATTTGTGAATTTTTATGTTAAAAATTAGAAATTTTCAACAAAATTACAGGATGTCATGACTTCCTATAATTGGTTTATGATGTGACATGTGGCATGGCAGGAAAAAACAAAGGATAGGAACGTGATCTAGGATGTACATACATGGTGAAAGACTTATTTAACAGCGAATCTAAAGCTCCTGGATACATGGTCAATGCTGGTCAAACCCAGCCTTTTTGGTCACAAAAGCAGCAAAAAGCCAAAGTTACCTAAACTAATTTCGTTTTGTTTTGGAAATCAGTTAAGATTAGAAAAAAACAAAAATCACCTTTTTTTGTAAAAGCAGAAACATCTGCATGATAATGTATGTACATTCGATTATAGACTAGAAGGGAAAGTTAGTGAATGAAGGATAGGAGACAAGCAGATTAAAGGACTGCGTATTGTATTTCCAAAATGTTGTTGTTCTTGTGTATTGTTTCCAGAACATTACTCTTGCATGTAATTTGATTCCCAGAACTTAATTACAGGCATCGTTTCACCATTACAGTGCTTATGCGTTAATGTTTTCATTGCTTGAAGTTTCCTAAGTGTGCCATTGAAGCGAGGACAGGCCCTACGTGGAGATTGGTATACTTTTATTTTCATTTCCATAGTGTTTTCGAATCTGAATAGTGTTGAATAGCGTTTGATGTTATTTTCTTGCCTGTGAGTTTATTGATTCCATTAGAAATTCTTGCAAGTATTATTGTATGATTCATGGTGATAGTTTGAGAATTCGATTGCTAGATTATTGAACAAGATCTTGTAAAAGATTTGATCGACCATTGAATTTCGAAGTATCTCTGTGGACTCTGTTTTCATTCATTTGAGTTTTACTGTGATTAAAAGAATTTTTTGTTTTCATGAATGCTTAGTGCGTTAGCTGGAAAGAGATTTTTTGAATGATATCCTTGTAAGAGCGTTGAAAACTCAAACTAGTAACACACTATCTCTTTAGAACAGTTAATTAAATTAAATGATCTGAGTGTTAAAGTGTGAAAGGAAACATATTTCAATCTCCTATAAAGGAGTGTTGTAGCATGTCACAGTAGACACTTAGTTAGGTAGATGAGATCCTTTTAGGTCTATAGACTTTAGACACGTGCCTCTAAGTTTACCTACCTTGGTTGACATTAAATTTAGTCTAATCTAGCACCCTAGATTAACCACTACATTTTGGCGCCGTTTCCGAGGAGGCGCAGTTAGAGGATTTCAAAAAAAAAACAAAATATAAAAAAATTAAAATAAACAAAAAACAAAACATAGATTTGATTTTAATTGTCATTTTAGAAGTCATGTTTACTTATGCCTAGATTTAGATATAATAAAGGTAGATTCATAAAAACCCCCCATCCAAAAACTAACCTACCACCAAGAGCAGACCCTTTAGGAAAAACTGAACACACAACACCAGCTAAGAAAGTCACCATACAAAAATTAGAGGATAAACACAAATTAGGGAAAATACTTACACTTATTGAGAGACAAATCCTATTGGTACACAAATCATAGAAGAAACATCTCCCTGAATCCTCTACAAAAAGAAAAAGTAGTAAAATAACTCAACAATTTCTATAACAACTTATCTTTGGAACAAGTGACACTGAACAAGAAATTAAATCACCAGAGGAATCTATCAAAATGGCTGAGGAAGGAGGATGATCAGCAAGAAGACCCACTCCTAAATAACAACAAGATCAAAGAGAGGAGGAAGAGTCAACCTTTAAATTTCCTATTCAAGAACCAGAAGACAATCATGATGAGGAAATAAAAATGAAAAATGTACCTCCTTCTGTGTTACCAAACTTTTATGGCGTGGCTTCAGAAGATCCAGATTCATTCTTGTTTGAGTTTGACATTGTATGTCGAACATATGGTTACACAGATGATGCCCATAGGTTTAGACTCTTCCCAGCAACATTAAAAGCATCAGCACTAAGATGGTTCATGGGACTTGGTGAACATGCAATAACTGATTGGGATGGCATGAGAAGAATATTCCTAAAGAAATACCAACCTTTATTGTAGATCGAAAGATTCTAAAGATGATATCTTTAGGATGAATCAACAAGAGGATGAAAATATAGAGGAGTACTTGGAATGATTTGCTTACAATTTACAAAAATCAAAACATCGATCCATGACTCTTGATCTCATTTGAACAATATTTTTGAAGGGCATTCGAGAGGAATACTTAGATGATCTTAATTTTATGGACAAAGGTGATATTTCCACCTTACCTTTCGAAGAAATTGCTGATTTGTGTGAAAAGTATTCTAGGAGCAAAGCCAAAATTGGAAAAAGAGCCATATCATCCAAAGCCACAAAATCTGCTTCAGCAAGTGTCACAAGAGCTGAAATAGGAAATTTGTTAGAAGAATTCAAAACAGATCTATTAAGTACCTTAGGAACTCAAATTGACAAAAGCCAAGAAAAGACAAGAAGAGGAAGATCAAATAATGGCTGTATTTTGTCCAAAATGCCGAAAGAAACATGCCTTAAAAGACTTCCCATTAGAAAACATTCAAGTTTGTGCCTTTTGTACTGAAAATCATGATATATTTCATTGCTCTAAAGTCAAGATTTTGCATAATTGTAATGTGGCAGCTAACACAGATATGGAGAATGTGTATTTCATGGGCGTAAATAGACCATGGCAACCAAGACCTCCACCTCAAGGTATGTTTCCAAACTAGAATTTTCAATTTCCTACAAAAGATCAGATGTATGCTCAGAATTTGTGGAATGTACCCATGCCATGGCAGCACCAAAATTACCCACAACAACAATGGAGACCATCTAAGCAATACTCTCAACAATATCAACCATACCAACCATATTCGCAGCCATATCAACAGTATCATCAGCCATATCCTCAAACATATCAGCAATATCCTCAGCAGCAAGTTGTTTATCAACCCCAACCCACTCAACAAGCATTACCTACTCCTCCACCAATAAATCCACCATAATTAGAACTTCCATCTAACCAAAAACCTCCTAGACCTACCCAAATTCCTGCTCAACTTGTACCAAATCCAAATAACAGAGCAGAGAGACCAGCTTATAATGTAGATGAGGGACCATCATATCCCACATTACCTTTGCAAAATATCAATTTAAGGCCTGGTAAGGTACTTCAAAAAGAATCTCCAATAGCTGATAAACAAGAGGAAAATGAAGAAAACGAAAATGAAACTCCAACTCAAAGGAAACAAAATGATGACATCAAAAATAAATAAATGCAACCCTTGCATCCACTACCTTTTCCAGACAGATTGGTCCAAACAAAACTTCCCATGTCTATACCACAGTTTGATGTTTTAGATGAGCTAAAGAATGTCTATATAAAAATTCCACTACTACAAACCATAAAAGACATTCCCATATATACTAAAGCCATCAAAGAACTGTGCCTCAAGAAGCCTACCAGGAAAAGTGTTGATCCACAAACTATTCATGTTATTGGACATTTAGCTGGCCTTATGACAAACACCATTTCAATGGAAAAGTATGTTGATCCTGGTATTCCCAGAGTCACTACAATCATCAACAACATACATATTCCAAACACCTTAATTGACCTTAGGGCCGCAATAAATGTGATGACTCTTGAAACAATGAAAACACTGCAGCTCACAAACTTGCAGCACACAACAATTGTTCTAGAACTCGCTGATAGGTCTAAAGTGATTCCTGAAGGGATTTTGGAGGACATAATTGTTTCACTGGACTGTTGGGAGTATCGAGTGGACTTTTTAGTTCTTCAGACAAAATCCAATTTAGGAGGACATCCTATCATCTTTGGTAGACCATGGTTAGTAACTGTTGATGCATTCATAGGATGTAGATTGGGTAATATGATCATTTCATGAGGAACTAAAAGAAAACAACTCACTCTTTACCCATCAGCACAATCACCAGCAGTAACACACAATTTATGGCTTGATGATAAATACAATGATAAGGCAGAACTTCAATCTGTTTTCAGCATCAACCAAATCTATGATTTTCAAGAACAAAATAATGATGATTTGGTAGAATTGTTCCTTTCTCAACCTGATATTTCCGAAGAATTGAGAAATGACCAATACCATGCTACATATGAACTTTTGGCACAAAATTTTCACGAAACATGCACCATTCATTCCTTGCAAACAACATTTCAAAACATTTTTCCTATTCAATCTATCACAAACACGCAGAGTAAGACTATAGAGATTAGTCCAGGAAAAAATTTGAATATTGGCACTCACCTAGACTCATCTCAGGAGGAAAAATTGATACAATTATTGAGAAAATACTAGAAAGAATTTGCTTGGGACTACACCGATATGCACGGAATTCACCCTAAAACATGCACTCACCACATTTATACGGATAGTAATATCAAACCAGTGAGGCAACCACAGAGATGAATGAATCCCATGCTTCAGGATATTGTTAGAGAGGAATTACAAAAACTGTTGAAAGTCAATTTTATCTATCCTATCTCTGACAGTTAGTGGGTATCCCCATTAGTAGTAGTGCCCAAGAAAAATGGTAAGTGGAGGATTTGTGTTGATTACAGACAATTGAACAAAGCAACCCTCAAAGATTATTTCCCACTACCATTTATTGACCAAGTGCTAGACACGTTAGCTGGGAAATCATCATTCTCTTTTCTTGATGGTTTCAGTGGCTATAACCAGATAAGGATAGCCTTAGAGGACCAGGAAAAAACCACTTTTACTTGTCCTTGGGTCACTTATGCCTATAATGTTTTACCATTTGGACTTTGCAATGCTCCAGCGACATTTCAGAGAGCTGTATTAGCTATTTTTTCTGATTTAGTTCATGATTGTGTTGAAGTTTACATGGATGATTTTTCAATGTATGGTAATTCATTTGAGCATGCATTAGAGAATCTTGAAAAAGTTTTAAAGAGATGTATTGAATCTAATCTGTCCTTGAGCAATGAAAAGTGTTTTATGATGTTAAATGAAGGGATATTATTAGGACACTATATTTCTTCTCAAGGCATTAAAGCTGATCCATCAAAAATCCAAATCATTATCAATTTGCCAATTCTGAAGACTCAAAAAGAGGTAAGAAGTTTTCTTGGGTATGCAAGCTATTACAGAAGGTTTATTGAACATTTTAGTAAAATGTCTTTACCTTTGTTTAAGTTTCTAGCAAAAGATACACCTTCCAATTGGAATGAGAATTGTCAGCAAGCATTTGAAACACTCAAAGACAAGTTATCAACCACATCAATCTTAAAAGGACCTAACTGGAACCTACCATTTCACATCTTTACAGATGCATCTGATACTGCAGTAGGTGCCTCATTAGGCCAAAAAGAGGAGTCTTTCCATTATGCCATCTATTTCATTAGTAAAAATTTAACACCTACAGAATTAAACTACACGGTCACTGAAAAAGAAATGCTTGCAATCATACATGCTGTGAATAAATTTCGACATTATATAACTGGTTATGAGGTTTTTGTACATACTGACCATTCTGCCATTAAGTATTTAATGAATAAACCAATAACTAATGGCAGAGTTACCAGATGGTTGTTATTAATATCACAGTGTTAGATAGACTAGGTAAGGAGAATCAGGTGGAGATTTTCATTCTAGACTGCAAAATCCAGGTGAGGTTGTTCCAGTTGAATATTCTTTTCCAGATGAAATTTTATTTGCAATTTCAATAGTGAATCCTTGGTATGCTGACTGGCCAACTATTTTCCACAGGAAGAACACCTCCATATTTTACTCCAAAGGAAAAGAAGAGGCTGATCAAACAAAGTGCTAGATACTCATGGGTTAATGGAGATTTATTTTACACTGGTTATGATATGATTATTAGACGACGTGTAAGAAATGATGAAATAATTTATTTTAAAAATCTTTCATGATGAACCGTGTGGTGGGCATTTTGCAGCAAAAGAACAGCATTCAAGATTCTCAGTCTTGGATACTACTGGCCATCTATTTTTAAGGATTCCAAGAAGTATGTGAAGATGTTGATAGCTGTCAAAGAATGGGTAGGCCAATAGCTACAGATGAAATGCCACTTCAGCCTCAGTACATTTAGAGCCATTTGAAAAATGGGCTCTAGATTTCATAGGACCCATCAATCCAACTTCCAAAGGTAAAAAGTACATCCTAGTATGTACTGATTACGTGACAAAATGGGCTGAAGCCAAAGCACTAGTCCAGGAAACTGAATAGACAGTGGTAAACATCCTTTTTGAAGAAATTTTTGTAAGGTATGGAGTACCAAGAGAGATAGTGACAGATCAAGGTACTCAGTTTACTTCAAATCTAGTTAAAGACATCACAGAAAAATATCAAATCAAGCACAGGAAAAGTACACCTTACCATCCACAGGCCAATGGCCAAGTGGAATCCACAAATAAAACATTGGAAGGAACACTAAGACCATAGCAATGAACAGAAAGAATTGGGAAGAGAAGCTCAAAGATGCACTCTGGGCTTATAGAATCATGTGGAATAACACTATAGGATTTACACCATATCAGTTGGTGTATAGCAAAGAGGTAATGCTTCCTATTGAATTTCAAATACATACTTATAAGATGGTTGCAGATTTAGGAATTGATCTCAATGAAGCCCAACAGGACAGAATTCAACAATTGAACCAGCTAGATGAAATGAGGCAGCAAGTAGAGGAGACAACACTCCTAATGCAAAAACAAAAGAAGTAGTGGCATGATGCACACATAAAAAAGAAACAGTTCAAAGGACACTGGGCTTTACTCTTTGACTCTAAATTTAGAGATCATAAAACCAAATTTACCACACATTGGATGGGCCCATATGAAGTAGTTCAAGTTTATGAAAATGGATCACTCAAGGTTACTACCATTGATGGAGAAGGCAACCCCTTTCTTGGCAATGGCCATAGGTTGAAACTCTATCATAAACCCATCAACAAGGAGGATTTTCTTCAAACTGTATCTCAGCAAAGGGAGGTTGAGATATTGCAGCCTTCAGTTGTGATTGTCTCTACCTTAGTTCATTTCATTTCATTTAAAAAAACCAAATATATATATATATATATATATATATATATATATATATAAGAGAATAAAAAAAAAAAAAAAAAAAACAGCACAGCACAAACAAAATAAAAATAATAATGGTTTAGATGTGAAAACCAGACTCTGGCACACTCTAACCCAGAATTCTTACTTGAAAACCAATCCTTTGGCTGGTAAGAATTCCTTGTTCTGTTTGTTTACTATTTGGTTCATCGCTTCAATAATGACTTGAGGACAAGTCAAAGCTTTAGTGGGGGAGAAGCATCAACATTTTGTTTTCCTTATCTCGTCTCCTCATTTGTAAATCTTCAAAGAATTTGTTTCAGTAATTCAGTATTTCAATAAAGGAGTTGTTTTTGTTTTTGTTCTAATCAGAGGGACCTATTCAAGCAATATGCAGTGGGACATGTTCAGAAGACTATGTTACCAGTACCAATATTAGAGAGACCTGTTCAACAAATATCAAAGGGACTTGTTAAAGACTGCATTCAAGATACATCAGGCTACTTCAACAAAGTTTCAACAGAGTTTTCAAAGGTTGCTTATCATCAAGGCTACATCAACACCAAGGATCAAGGAAGCTGCACACACATAGTTCTTCATATTTCAAAGAAGCTGCACAATTATAGTTATTCATATTTCAGAGGGACCTGTTATATCCAATTTCATCTCAAAAGGGACCTGTTATGGACAATGAAGATTAGTCATATTTGGACAATGAAGATCAGTCCTACCTGTGCATGCCAACTCAACTTTTGGTCAACCAACAAGTGTAATGTATTGTTGTAATTTTTATTTTTAACATTTAAAATTCTTGAATTATTTTAGTGTTAAATATGATGATTATGATTTCTTGTTATCAATTTCAAACTCTCCTATACCCATCACCCCTGTAACATTCCTAACTATTCAACTCTGCTATCATTTCCCATCACACTTTAGACCTATTGCCATATTCCTACTACGATTTTTAAATCTTTTCCTACACCACCCTTCAAATCTTGTCATTAACTCCTCATTCTTGAATTGGCCATCAAACCTTATCATCGATCCATCATCTTCCCAGTCGGCCAAGTACCAACAAGTAATGGACAAGTGGTGAATAATTGGAAAGACAAGTGTTCAATGATTCCATTCATTTTTGAATCGACCAAGTTATAAAACAATTGTTTGACCCAAGTCGACTCATGAAACATATATCCGTTATCATCACTCCAGCACTCCTTATATGTATATGGCGTTCTCATGATTGTACCTATGCAAACCAGTACAGCTCCTCTGTCTTTATGATGTGAATGCACCTCCAACTCTGCATTATCATTATAGTAATTGGGGAAAGGTCAGTTGTTAAGTTTCAATCCATAAAACTCTTAGTTCGTAAAGAGAATTACCATATTAGTGATTCAAACTCTAAGTTTTCAAAGAAGGTCGAGATAGCAGGCGCTACAAAGGGAGAGCATAGCAAATAGGCTCACCACAAGTTTCTACCTCTGCCCATAATCCGAGGACATTAATATGGTTGATGCCCAAGCAATTGAAGAAGGAGACCCTGAGAACTAAGGGCGCTACCAGGTCGGTTAAGTGGAGCGCAGAACAGAGGTAACAAATCAAGAGACCCTTATTGAATTATTGAAGCATAAACAAAAAGGGTTAGAACAGGAATTTCTTTTTCAAAATGACCAATAGAGCAGAGCCTGAAACATTTGATAGTTCACAATATCATGATGATTGTATTACGATTTTAAGGGAAAAGCAATGGTTATCTTTTCTAGAGAAGTTTAATGGGAACAACGAAGAAGTGACCAAGCAATTTGCATTCAAATTTAATGGAGAGAAAGCATTAATAGGAAACTTCTCTTTTAGAATTTCAGAGGGTACCATAGCACAAACATTGGAAATCAGTCCAGAAGGGGAAAAATATTTCAAAACAAAACAATTTAAGGAAAAATCATGGACTCAGTTTATGTCTAGGTCAAGGGTTTCCTCTGTCAACTGGAAAAAGGGTGTCCCTAGAAGTTGGCTAATGCACCCATGGGATGAAATGGTATACATTATTCAGAAATTTGTTACATGTGAAGCTTGTTACAGCATAGTATACCTATATCACATCAAACTCCTGTTGCACTTAAAAGGGCAATGCACCATCAGTCTGCCCTATTTCCTCTTACAAAGTTTGACTAAAATGTCAAAAAATATTTAGAAACAAAAGGGTAATGAAGACAAAATTTTGTATCATTTTGGGTTGATTAAAATTCTAATTGAATTTGAGTTGGAGAGGAGGGGAAAAACATGGAAATAATTCTTGATTACTAATCAAATTAAAGATGGAGAAGATGAACAGGAACAGCAAGAGCGCACATAGTTTATGCTTGATATTGATGAGGAAATCCCTGAGCCAATTCAAGCAATGTTCCTCCACACAGCAGTAGTGTGAGGACAAGAAGGATTAGGCAAGAAGCTGCCCAAAAAATTGAGCAAGACAAAATCTTCACTACATATACGAGAAGATCAAGGAGAATACAAAAGAACCAAACACAAGATGATCAACCAGAGTCAAATGCAAATGCACCAATGGACATTGAGAGCAGTGCTCATTCATAGCCAGGACCAGAAGCAGAAATGGAAGTCGAGAGTAACAAGGGACAAGGGAAAGAGCCAGCACCTGCAAATAAGAAACAAAGAAGGTCAGAGAAACAAATTGAAAAGCTAAAAGAGGAATTGATGGAGGCAAACATGCTAGAGAAGGTCATCAAAAAGGAGAATGAAATGTTGAGAGCTTAGAGCAAGAAGACTCAACAGAAAAATGAGAAACTGAAGGAGAAAATCAAAGAACTTAAGACTGAACAAACTGAAATTTTCAAATGGGCAACCAAAAGGTATACTCAAAAGAAATCTCTCAAAGAAAAATACAAGAATATGAAACATGAGCTCCACAATCAAAAGAATGCCCAAGCTCAGAATAATATAGATGCATTGCTACAAGCGGCAAAGGCACAAGCAGGAACAGAATATAAAGGGAGCACATTAGGATTAGCATGAGGACATGCTAAATCATTGAGCTTGGGGGAGATGTTGGTACCATTTCATTGCCATCATTTTCTTCTAGAAATCCATCATTTGTCTATCATTTTCTCCCATAAATCCCTCATAGTCCATTGAAATTGATTAATCAAAGCATTATAGTTGTTATTTTACATTAAATTTAATTTGTGAATTTTTATGTTAAAAATTAGAAATTTTCAACAAAATTACAGGATGTCATGGCTTCCAGTAATTAGTTTATGATGTGACACGTGGCATGGCAGGAAAATCAAAACAAAGGACAGGAACGCAATCTCAAATGTACATACATGGTGAAAGATCTATTCAACAGTGAATCTAAAGCTCTTGGATACATGGTCAATGCTAGTCAAACCCAGTCTTTTTGGTCACAAAAGCAACAAAAAGCCAGAGTTACCTAAACTGATTTCGTTTTGCTTTGGAAATCAGTTAAGATTAGAAAAAAACAAAAATCACCTTTTTTGTAAAAGAAGAAACATTTGCATGATAATGTATGTACATTCGATTATAGACTAGAAGGGAAAGTTAGTGAACGAAGGATAGGAGACAAGCAGATTAAAGGACTGCGTATTGTATTTTCCAGAATGTTGTTGTTCTTGTGTATTGTTTCCAGAACATTGCTCTTGCATGTAACTTTATTTCCAGAACTTAATTATAGGCATCGTTTTACCATTACCGTGTTTGTGCGTTAACGTTTTCATCACTTGAAGTTTCCTAAGTGTGCCATTGAAGCGTGGACAGGCTCTACGTGGAGATTGGTATACTTTTATTTTCATTTCCATAGCGTTTGCAAATCTGAGTAGTGTTGAATAGTGTTTGATGTTATTTTCTTGCCTGTGAGTTTATTGATTCCATTAGAAGTTCTTGCAAGTATTATTGTATGATTCATAGTGATAGTTTGAGAATTTGATTGCTAGATTATTGAACAAGATCTTGTAAAAGATTTGATCAACCATTGAATTTCGAAGTATCTTTGTGGACTCTGTTTTCATGCATTTGAGTTTTAGTGTGTTTAAAAGAGTTTTTGGTTTTCATGAATGCTTAGTGTGTTAGCTGGAAAGAGATTTTGTGAATGATATCCTTGTAAGAGCGTTGAAAACTTAGACTAGTAACATGTTGTTCCTTTAGAACAGTTAATTAAATTAGATGATCTGAGTGTTAAGGTGTGAAGGGAAACATATTTCAATCTCTTGTAAAGGAGTGTTGTAGCGTGTCACAGTAGACACTTAGTTAGGTAGATGAGATCCTTTTAGGTCTATATACTTTAGACACGTGCCTCTAAGTTTACCTACCTTGGTCGACATTAAATTTAGTCTAATCTAGCGCCCTAGATTAAACACTACACCAGATATAGGCAGAAAACCAGGGAAAAACCCCTATCTAGGGGAAAACCTAGTCAACAACTCTTCCTTAATAACTTCCTGACATAATACAAGACTCTTGACCTAGACACAAACTTCCTCCACACCAACTTAGCCCTTTATTCCTTCTTACAAATGATAACCCTTCAGAAAAAACTTCGACCTTGTAGCAACAACTTGCAGAAAAAATTTCAACCCAACAACTAGCAGTGGTAGCAACAACAACTTCGACTTGAAAAGAGATAATTTGATCTCCTAGAGGAATCCACATGAGAGAGAGAGAGAGAGAGAGAGAGACAGCCCAAAATTTCAACCTTGAACTTTTCTTCCTTCTTCTCCAGCTTCGCACTCCTTTTAGCTTCCTTTTCCAACTTCGAACTTTTCCAACTCTTCCTTTTGGATATCAAACTTGAGTGTGAGAGAGTGCTCCAAATGAATTTGCACTACTTGTATATATAGGCTTCTGATGAGGTCAAATTACCTAGATTGAGGTAGACTTGATCTCCTTGAGGCTGACTTGGTGTGGAGGTGAAAAATATCCTATTTGACTCAATATTAATTCTTTTTACATGATTAAAAATCCCAAGAAGGGTTTGCTTAAATGGAAAATGGCTCTAATGATTTATAGTAAACCCTAGAAGTCCTCAATGGGGTCTTTAACCTAAAACATGATGACCCAAGCATGAAACCCATGCTTTAATAAGTTAGAATAATGATAATAAAAATTTACCTTTCATTATTTTGATAAATACATTTCATTGTGATTCAAATACAATTTATGAAGACCGAACCTAGTTACATTATTCAACACGTTCTTGGGTGCAAAGCCCATAGGCTTGGATTCTAAGACTGCAAACATATTTGTGTGCTAATTCCTCTAAAACCCACTAGCCTAGGGTTTGGAGTACTATCAACATTCCCTCTTAGCGAGGCAAGTAATTTGAACACTAGGAAGTCTCCATCAACATCATCATCGATGACACTAGCCCATTTGGTGTCCATCACTGCAGCATACTGTGTACAATGAATGTTGCAATCTCGATTGTGCCTCTACCTCATCTCATATGAACCTAAATACCTCAACACTTCCATAGGGTTTCTACCTCTGAAGCTAGACTCCCTCTAATTCTACATGATCTCCACTGGCTCAACTTTTCATTGATCTTGTGTCCTACAAGGTTAATTTGAGTTTTGGTTGAACACATGCCATATCAAACCAAGCCAATCTCATCCAAGCGAAACAATTTCAACCAAGCAAAAGCAATCCTCAAGTTGTCCCAACCATCCATTACAAGACATAGGAAGTCCACAATCTGCAAACTGCCACACAACATACTAAAGTGCACCAGGTTCACCATCGATCCACCATAACTCCCACCCCATATTACCATTTAGCTTATCGAGACCGAATCTCCATGTCTTCAGCTGAGTCCTCTAATCCATGATCTAGACAATCCCAACTCCCTCTGAGTTTATTCGTTGTGCACTCTTTGATTCACTAGCTCTGATACCATGTTGTTTTTTCATAATACTAATGTCTAGGATAGAATATTAAATCACTGATAATACCAAACCAAGTATCACAACAGGTCTACCTTGTACATCGGAACAATATACAACAATAAATCTACTAGTGTAAAAAATATACACAACTTCTTACAATTTTATACAATAACCAAACTTTGTTATATTAAAAAAATGATAATACAATAGTCTATGGCTCTTTTGCTAGGGATAATGGCCCGTATACATTCATTGATACAAGACAAAAACAATTAGCGATTGGTTACTATTGCGATGACCACTAATCTACCCTGAACAAAGTACACTGATCATCTAGCTGATGTAGAGCTCCTCACAATTTCCTTGGTCGTACCTTGTACACATTTGCCTAATCCTTCTGCTCTTGATTTGAAACACCTACCTCTGTCAATGCACCAAGTCAATATGGCCACTAAATATTGGATCCAACCTACTCTCTTATTGACTCTTAGTCCTTAAATGCATCAACACCTCGAGACCCATGTCGAGTTGTTCACAATTCAATTTGTGAACAGTACTCAACTACCCACAGCTACTCCTCCACTACTCAGGGATTTCATCCTACTATAGTCTTCCTGCATTTCTCCAATGAATACCAACATAGGTCACAAAGGTCTAACACCTATCAATATATTATGTCCTTTTCCCACAATGAACATGGGATAGGAGGATTGCCCAACGTTTGTTGTAGATGTCCTTCTCCACAAGGAAATTCTAGGGAAACTTAAATCGCTCTTGGATGATTAGACCTATGAGCTCTTCTTTTCCTCTTCTAAAAATCCCTTAGTCCTTTAAGGGAATTGTTCCTTAGGGCTTGAAGCAATCCTCTATAATCCTCCCAAGTTGCTCTTTAGGCTGCTCCTACCTTTCCTAGAAGCTACCTTAGTCCATCAAGGTGCTACTCTAGGTCATACTTGGTCCACTCTTCACGATACTCTCCAGTAGAACACGAGTATCCAATACAAAAGCAAACCAGCCATAAAAAATACATCAATGATACATACCTCTAGGCTATAGTATCTACTCATTAGATAGAGCATCCGATTACTATGATCGCCCTTCCTCTTGGCTACTAATAGTCTCCCATAAATTGTCCTCTTTTAAGACACCATCCTCCTAACAAATCTCATCAACTCAAGAGGGTGAAAAAACTATCCTACAACCTCTTGTTTCTCCTCTTGACATACATGCAATTTCTAATGATGATTACTTACGGGATGTACCAAATATGTTCCACTAGCCTCTCATCCATCTAGCATCAAATCCAACTTAAATACATCATTCTACCTTCACATTTGACTGGTGCAACTATTGTAGCCTCACTTTACTAGTTAGGGCATCAACGCGTACTTGCTTTATCCCTCTAAAAATTCTCCAACAGTTCACGACTAGATGCGGCCTCTCTCCCACATAATTATTTTCCCTTTGCTGCTCCTTTTAGAGGTATGTTCCAAATTCTAGGGGCTTACATCCCTCTCAATCTCCACCTACAACTCTCGACTAGGTTCGCAATGAGGGACAAGGTATGCAACCTAAAAAATTAGGGAGAAACAACCCTCTAACACACATGTACTGAACCCATATTAGACTTTTGCTCATGTGGCATGATTATGCTCCTGTTCATACTTGAAAGAGACACAATAGAACCACAAAACAATCCCCAAAAAAATTATCCTTTTCCTCCTAGAGCTCAGTTGCCTTAGATTATGTATCTTTATCAAATGATGCACTTTGGATGGATCTAAAATTCTCAATAAATCCTCCTTTTATATATTTATGTGGGTGTTAAGAAACAACCCTAAAAGGGCACCCTAACATGTTGGTTGACTTGACCTAGTAGGCCTCTTCACCCACAGTCAACTTCAAAAATTCATAACTCAATTTATACAACTCGAAGTTTGATGATTTTTGTTGCCACTAATTGCTTTTGAAGTCCTCTATCATCTACAACACTATTATCATCAAACTTCATCATATTTTCACACCCACATGCTTTGGTGCAAATCCCATAGGCATGGGTCCTAAGCCCGCAAACATATTTGTGTGCCAATTCATCCAAAACCCACTATCCTAGGGTTTGGAATACCTACCAAGCTAAAAATATCAACAACCCCCACCCCCATCTAGATCTTGATGAGGGTAGGGGTGGCTGGAGTTAATATGCAAACATAATGTTTGAATATTAACTCCCCCTATAACACTATCATCCCACATCTACCAAAGTAATCGACCAACTCAGGTAAACATGTGATGAGAAGTTACTATGATATGACTTGACTCCCTATGTGTCAGTTATGGAAGTGGAATCAATGAAAATACGCCATACAAACCTTCTAGATCATCAACAAAACTCCCAAGAGCCATCCCAACTACTAAGATAACTAGCCCCTGGGCCCCACTGAGGTTTTAGACCAGTAAACCCCTGAACACTCCCTTGATATGGACAAGCATGCGTCCATGAGGCTCTAGACACTCCCACAACATGGGTATGCATGCGTCTTGGGACTCTTCTCCTTAGACTTGTGCCTGTGACTTTGGAATTTGTGCCACTTTTTCAGGCCCAAAGCCCAAATCATTGCCTAGAACTCAATGATGCCTTTAGAAATGAAATTACATAATAGAACAATGATACATTTGCAAAAACATTGATAAGGACTAGATTGGACCCCTACTAGCCATGAGAGGCATTTCATCAAACATGTCACACACATAAAAGCTATAGGTCTTAACAACATAATTGAGCATAGGGGTCTCATACTTATTTGAGAATTGCTAAGAAGAACTGATGCCTCCACACATTAGCTGCAATTTCATCTATTAGGTCATAGATACATTGTTCATTCATTTACAAGTAAAAAAATGATGAGAGCCATACATAGCCACTAGCATGATACATGTTCATAACCAACATAATAAAAACATAAATACCAAGGAAACAATATCCATATCAACCACATATACGCCAATATAATACTCATGAATTAATAAGGAGAAATAACATCGTATTAATGGTGCAAAGGCCAACTAGGTTTAGGACTTCCATGAACCACCCAACCGAAACATGGCTGAGCCAAATCTCTCTTCATCCAGTCACCCTCGTGCCATATTCCAAGCATGAATGTGGTATCTCATAAAACAAATCAATCAAAGCCATTCAACACTTCCAGAGGCCAAACCGCCTCAACCCATCAAACAATGATTCCACCTCACGGTCGGAAATCACAAAACCATCACCATATTGGTCTCTACCCAAGCCTTCCAAGGCTCCAGATCATTTTTCAAACCAAGGCTTCCAGGGCTAGTAACTCGACCCACCAAGGGCTTATAAAGAACTTTTCCAATCAAGGCTTCTAGGACTAGTAACTCAACCAAGCTATTACAAGGATTCCATACAGTTTGTCCAACTAGGGCTTCCAGGAACTAGTAACCCAACCCAAGCTCAAGGAAACATGAGAACCAACCAGAAAAAACAAAGAAATGAACCCACAACATGATGCCTATCAGGAAAATGGAAAGTCTAGGAAAATCAATTGTCAACCAAGGCATTCCTCCATGCCAATGACAGATCATGACCAATAACCCACATGAATATGCCATGCATTTCAAAAATAATGAGGAAATATACATGCAAATCAATACCAGCAAGAAAAACCCATTATAGTGGTTGATCCTGATGTCCTCTTGCGCTTTCCTACCTTACCTTTGCCTTCTTGCTCCAAAAATTCAAGTATGCCACACTCCTCCAAGAGTGCTCCAAGAAAATATATGTGTCCAAGAGTATGAGAGAGAGAGAGGTATAAAGAGAGAGCTCCAAAACTAAACTGACAAAAATATGTGAACTGATCCTTAGAATCCTTTTTATTAATGAGGTCTCTATTTTCTTCATTTTCCATTATTTTCCTTCATTTTCATCCTCACATGCAACCTCTGACCTTTCACCTCCCTTTTCTCCCAATTTCCATTATTTTCATAAATACATGTGCCAAAAATGCCATTTTTCCTTTCCAAATCCTTTTTTCATTGCCTTTTCCAATTCCCTTAGCCATTAATCAATCATCAGTGATCCCTATCACTAATTTTTTTGCCCAACTTTCAACTTGGAATATGTGTCCCATCAACCGTGATTATTATTTTTCCTTTATTAACTTTAATAATTACATGGAACTTTCACCAAGGCTATTACAAAACCCTCCCCCTTGTGGGAACACTATCCTCAATGTTCTACAACACTTACAACCACTAAGGTTGTTGTCAAAAAAACATACTTCCCATGGAGATTTATGACTTAGCTCATTGTAGTATTTACAATGATCACCCTGCTGAGAAGAAACCAACATGACAACATAAAAAGTATAAAATCATAATAACATGACACCCATACCACTTATTGGAGATTTATAACATATCTCATGGCTACATTTACGTCCATATACATATGTACATATACCAAACATCACCAAAACATGTATCAAAGAGATATACCAAAACATCCACTCAACCAGCAAATATGGAAGGATACATATTTTGCATCTAATCGACCATCTCCCATGTAGTTTAATTGGGCCCAAAGTGCTTCCATTTCACTTTAACATGTTCGATTACTTGGTTCCAGAGCACGAGCATACTTCTTCACAAAATACACTGCGGTTTCAGCTGGAATTATCCTTATGGCTCCACCTGCAATACAAACCAGTGAATCACATGATCAACATATTTAACATACTTCTTAATAAATGACATATGGAAAAACTCATGGATTTTCATTATCAGAAGTAGTGCAAGTTAATAGGCTACTGGCCTAATCCTCTCAATAATCTTGAAAGGTCCACAAAACCGGGGTGCCAACTTGGCACATGATCCAATCCGCAAGGAGCTTTTCTTCGATTTGATGCGCAAGTACACCTTATCCCTAGCCTGGAACTCCTTGAATAACATATTATGATCTGCATAGCTCTTCTGCCTATCCTATGTTGCTTTCAAATTTTTCTTGATTACCTACATTACCCGCTCCATGTCTGTGAACATGTCTGATCTAATCAACACCTTGTTAACTAGATCACTCCAATTGATGGGAGTATTACAACTCTACCCATACAATGTCTCAAACAGAATCATCCTCAACGATTCATGGTACCCACTTGTTGGGATGGGGACCCCCAGGTTTAAGTTTTATTTAAGTTTTGAGTCAAGTTTTGTAACATTGTAAAGTCTCCACATTTTAAGGAGTGGAGCGCATAGAAAATTAAGAGTCAGAGGGGATTTTACGAAGGTCAAAACCCCTTATTTTGTGAAGGGGTGGGTTATTTTGATTATACAATGAACTCTGCCCATGGTTCACAGACCATGGTAATGTAATGTAAAAGATATAAAAGAGAGTCATCTCGGATTCATTAGGAAGTTCAGTTAAGTTAAGTTCTAAGTGGGTTGAGATTTTGAGTCTGTATTCTGGCAAAGGGGAAGGCTCCTGTAGCTGAGTGTGCAGATACCTTGGTAAGTCTGCAGTTGAGTGCACGGTCTCTTACAACTGTGTGTGTAGGGTCAGAAAAAGTATATGTATTGAAGATCTAAAGTAATAAAGCAAAAGTTTGAAGAAAAATTGTGCATTCTTTGTATATTTATGTGTTTTGTGTTTTATTCTTAGTTATGATTCAGTTCTCTATCATATTGTTTTAATTGCATCGTGAAAGCCTACATCTACTTTGATATATTAACTTACGCATGTTAGAACACTTAAGTGAAGTTCATAAATCTAGTTAAGTAGAAATCTCTTAAGGAAACGCCTCGCTGCTACATCACATAACCTTCTAGATGCAGAACCCTGGTTCTAGCATTCCTCAATACTACCTCGGGTGAGATTGTAGTTTGTGCTAAGTGAACTATTATCGAAAGGTCTGGTAGTGTGCCAACTCCCATAGTGTGACGGGTAGTGTGTACAAGGCCCGGG